>JABUQX010116044.1:17500-32500 GCA_015478945.1 Trachelipus rathkii | reverse complement strand
ATATATATATAATATATTATATATATATATATATTATATAATCATATATTTATATATTATATTATATATATATATATATATAGATATTCTTTTTCCGTTGCCATGACAACCAGTGGTTTTTGAAGCATTAAATTAAGCTCCTCTCTAGGAGGCACAAATTGAAATTCCTCCAGTCAATGATTCTTATGAAAAATAATGGTTTCGAAAGAAATAAATGAATTTTAATGGTAAAATGTGTCTTGTGGTAACATTTTTAAACATTATTTATAGTAATAAATGTAATTTGAATTTTTTCTTATCATTAAGTTTTGGCTTTTATTTGCTTTTTATTTTTTTTTTACAGGAAGGCCGGCCTCCTGTGCTTCCTCTGTAAAACCGCGCCGTGATTATATATATATATATATATATATAATATATATATATATATATATATAATATATATATATATTATATATATATTATATATATAATATATCGTTACTAAGAATTTGTTTCACAGGAGGTAAATATTGTAAAGAAAATAATTGAAACTTGTAAATTAAATTCATAGGTAACAATTTTTAATACTTTTAATAATTCTAACAAAGAGTTTGGCAGATATTGTTTGCTTGTTTGGTGTTCTGCAAATAGGAGCAGCTCTATGTAAAATATTCACTAAATTTAGACTCACTAACAACGAAATAATAATAATAATAATAATAATAATAATAATAATAATAATAATAATAATAATAATAATAGTTCCTGAAATGCATTTTATTTGATGCAGGGTAAATATCATAAGTAAGCAAACATTTGGTATAGAATATTTTTATATTTTATCATAAATTTTAACATTAAATTGACAAAAAGTCAAGCAAAAAAAAAAATGTATTGAATAACTTAAATAAAAAGAACAATAATATAGAAAACAGTTTAGAAATTATTTTATTATTTATTCATTCATTTTGCAATTGTTTAAAAAAAAAAATCTTTTTTTTTAAACGTTATCCCCAAAAGTTTAAAAATCTTTTAATCTTTAAATGTACTTTTAAACCTTGAAAATATATAATGTTAATTTAAAATGTTTACTGAAATTTTTAAACGTCTTTCATTTATAAAATTTGTAAGAATATTATTATTTAAGTAATTTTTTGGAAATTGACCGTTCTTCTTCTAAAAAGATTCTTCTTCTTCTTCGGAAGTTGAAATCTTCTTCTTCTTACATTTTTGAATAGAGGTGATCGTTACCTCCAAAATAGATTTTATAATGTACACGACAAATACATAGTTAAAATGTACATGTATAGATATAAATATATTTATACTGTGACATATATAAGAATGTGTGCTGAAATCGCTTTCAGTTTTAAAACATTAATTAATAAAATATTTTGCTAATAAATCTTGAGAATCTATGAATGTCATGATTCATAATTGAAATTATTTTCGTTTCTAACTTCGACATGAATGTTTACGATTATAATTTTAACATTCCAATTACATTAAAATAAAATTAATAAAAAATGTATAATTTCTAAATAATAAGCAATAAACAAGCTTTATTTTAATTTTTAAATTTTTAAAGATTCCACCTCAAACAACTTTGCAAACAAAATTTTCATATCCCTTTTTCACTCGATATTATACTTTGCATTTGATATACTGTAATTAAAATTACATAGCCATGCCCTTAGAGCTAAAGTGGATTATGTACAATTTTCAAATTCTTTAGATAAATTGAGATTAAGTTAACTTAATGGTACTGCTGGCTACTTAAATTCAGCCAGTAGATACAGTATATTGTAACATCTTTGATCAACTAAAATTTATGTTAGGACTCTATTTGTTATAATATCAAAAAGGTGGTAAGAGAAAGTTATTTTTTTTTTTTATTTCGAGTTTGATATGGACTTATCTACTTTATCAACCAGGTCATAACCTCCCCCCTCCCTAGTTTCCTATTTGATTAAAATTTATTAATTGGGATTACTTATATACCGGAGAATGCTCCGGTTTTCAGTCATTCCCAAACAAATTAGATATCCTAGCACTAATGCACTTACTTACACTCTGATTTCGCGACCAATTTCAGGATAAATGTTTAGAAGTAGCCAAATTATGATTAATTATTCTTATTGGTTGATGTTTAATTATATTGATATTTTTATGAATTATGATGATAATAATTGTTAATTATTGATGGTATGCATGCGTCTGTAAGACTTAAAGTGCGGTGATTTCTGGTCCCCAAACCGCAGGAAGGATATATACACACCGGCAGATATGTTAATTAATTGACACGCCAGCTTTGAGGGGATTTCGCACCCCGTCCCCCATACCAGTTTCTCAACACTCCATATAACTGGCCTCAAATACCTACGGAAAATAGAGGTGCTGGCATGCTTGCAATACATGCAACTTTTGTTGAATCCAAATAATTGAGAGTTCTGATTTAGTATTACATGCATTGAATGATAGGAATTGATAAACAGGATCTTTTTGTGAATTACATTTTCTTTTTTATTAAACTACCACCTGCTGTTTTTTCTACTAAAGATGCCATTAATTTCCAGAAGCCTCATAAAAAGTAATCCTCATTATAAAATTAAACTTTTTTTCAAGTTGTTCGAATTATAATACACCGTAAATGCATACAAAAAATACACCCTAAAAACTGACGCATCTTTTTTTCTGAATATATAAAGCTGATTTTTTAGTAAATCCTTTCCCATAAATTAGTGTTGTTTTGACTCAACTGTCACAATATAAAACGAAGAAGAAAATCCTTTGGATTTCTTCTAAATATAATAATCCATGCACATTGAAGGGCTCTTCTGCATTAAAGAAGCCGGTTATCGGTCAAAAATGTAAAATACCAGTTTTGTTATTCCCGATTACAGTACAATCTCCAAGTCTTCAACTATATCATGAACTTTCATTAGTAACCATTTTATAGGTCTTCCACGCCTAGGAGCTGTTTGAAACCATTTTTGTTGCATTTAAATTCATTTGGATAACTGCGTAGAAAATAAAACATTCACTGTATCTCACCTACCAAATATTGAATTTCCGTAGGTGACATTTTTTCAGCAGAATATTTGAAGGCATAATTTTCCAACGCTGGGAAACAATGATTTGAAATTTCTTTAAAAAAAAAAAAAAAAAAAAAAGAATATGCTTTACAAATGAATTATCTTATTTTCGATTCAACTTTTTTAATACATCTCAATTTTCTCCAATCTCATATATATATTATATATATATATTATTATATAATATATATATATATATATAGTCATATAATATATATATATATATATATATATATATATATATATATATATATATATATATATATATATATATATATTGAAAAAAATCTAAATTTAACGCAATAAGTAAAAATATACAAACCAAAACTCCTTCAATAGAAGATCCAAATACCAAATTATAGAACACTAAAAGCTATTAGTACGGAGTAGAAACCCACCCAATAATTCCAAGACGCATGCACACCCGTCGTGACACGTCGAAATTCCAAGCAACATGAATAAGCAATATATAGATTTGGGACACCGTAAACCTCGTCTAATTAATTTATAAACGTGTAAAGGACCAAATTTAAATAACAAAAAATTAAGTAACCTATAGGTATATAGCAGCTGCAAACAGGCTAAATAAATAAATTAATATATATATATATATATATATATATATATATATATATATATATATATATATATATTATATATATATATATATATATATATATATATATATATATATATATATATAATATAATATATATATATATAATATTATATAATATATATATATATAATATATATATATAATATAATATATATAATATATAATATATATAATATATATATATTATATATTATATATATAATATATATATAATTAATAGTATAATATATATATATATATTATATATATTATAATATATATATATATATAAATATATATATATATATATAATTATATATATGATATATATCAGGCTTGGGTTCAAGTACATTTTGTCCAAGTACAAGTACTCTAGAATTGTTCAAGTACAAATACTCTAGAATTGTTCAAGTACAAGTACATGTACTCTAGAATTTGTTCAAGTACAAGTACAAGTACAAGTAATTTATGAAGTACAGTGGTCTTTATGAAACTTGCATATATATATATTATATATATATATATATATATATATATATATATATATATATATATATATATAAGTATTATTATGATTATAATAATATATATATATATATATCATCATCATCATCATCATCATACAGTATATCCACTTCTCTTTCCCAAGAACTATGGGTAAGGTGGCATAACATTCACCGGAAACAAATAAAAAGTATTAGAAAAATATGACGCAGGAAAAGAAAGCTCAGCCTTAACCGCCCCCTTTATACCTCTTTGGTGAGAACTCGTCGCAGTCAGAAAATCCACCCTAGAGCTTAACGGGACCATGAACCCTCATTATGGTATTTCGTCAATGTGGGGTCAAATCTCTTGACCCAGGTGGGCTACAACCATACCCTCACAAAACCCCGTCATTCCTCCTATTATGCACCTTTCTTCATGCCTCTGCCAAACTCTACATTTCTCTCTCCCAGGCATTCCTTTACTGACCTCAATCCCTTCTCTTCGATTTCCCAGCCTGCTGATTTCCACCACACTCACCGACTATAATTCCGTTAACAACCGACCATCTTCTACCTTTTCCACATGACAACACCTCAACTTCTTCATTTAATTTCTTTTATTACCCCTTTCACACCAACACAACTCTCTAATACGTCTATTCCTCATTTTTAATAATTCTTCTCACCCCTAACACACCTCTAAGATTGTCCATCTTAACACATTGTGCTTTAGATCTATACCTCTTTATCCAGACCATAGTCTCACACTATACGTTAACACAGGTAACAAACATACCCTCATGTAAGAACCCTAAGCGCACTCAAGAACCTTACTCTCATTTTTTACATCCAACGAACTATTAATATGCACCAGTCCACCTTCTGCTATTCACAGCTTTTCCTACTAACACTCTGCATCATCCCATTTCCTCATCCAACACATCTTAAATATTTAAACTCAGACACTTTTTCCATCTGCTCACCTAACATAACTTCACACGAGGACTGTCCTCACTCACACAACATAACCTTACTCTTATCTACGTTTACTTTCAGTCCCCTCTTTTACACCCCTATCCAAATCTCCTCTAAAAACAATCCTCTCAAAGTTATCTTCAGATTCGCCACCAAAACCAAATCATCGCATATTAATAGGTAGGGAACCCTCCACTCTCTTCTCCATTTTCCATTCATTCTATCACATCCCTTACGCCCCATGCTCTAATTCTTTTCATAACCCCATCCAATTACAAATTGATCACCACAGAAAAAGATGCCGTCCCTGCCTCACGCAGTTATTATATTAAACAATCATTTCGACTCTAGTTGCTTACACAAAGATTCACTATCGTCATCACATAATTTTGATTCCATTCAGAAGCTTACACAGTCCTAACAATATAGTTAACGCAAATGTCAAAAAAACGCCTTACTTGTAGTAAGCGTATAGTAGAAACCAACGAACGAACGAACATTCATGTGCGAAAGAAAACGTACGTTGGAAACATAATCTATTATATTATTGTTATATTATTTATTATATATATATATATATTACTATATATTATATATATATATATATATAATATAATATTATATATATATATATTATATATATATATTATATATATATTATATATTATTGTATATATATCTATAAGTTTATATAATATACTGTTGTTATAGAAATGGGTTTATTGTTTATTTATGTTATTTTTTACTATATCTTAAGAATATGTATTTTTTAATTTTCTAAAAAAAAACAAGGCTTCTAAAGAGTGCTAAATATAAAATAATGGGCCACCCAAATTTTTTATATATAACATTTGTTTATGGATGAAAATATCAATTATATCGAAGCCAGCCGATTTTCATGAAACTTATATGAAATGTTTGAAATAATCTTTGAAAAAAAAAAATTTATCGTAAAAAAAAAAAAAAACGTAAAAAAAGCCTAAAAAAAGTTATATTATAAAGTCTCCAAATTTCATTTTCAAAGCCCATTTACCGTCAGATGCTTTTAAAAAAAATAAAAAAATTTTATAGGCAATTTTATAGCAATCCCTTATGTTAAATGAAGTCAAAATAAATTAATTAAATTTTTTACAAAATTTAGAGAGTTGTTTTGATAAATTCCTCAGGTGAAAAGTTTTCTAGATTGTAACTCAAAATTATTGTCTTTAATTGTTGAGGTGCGCAACATACACCGGAAACAGAAAAGTAGAACATGGGGTAAGTCGACAGGAGATCTCCCTCTTACTCTTGAGTGAGAGCTTGTCACATTCAAAATAAAATCAACTCTGGGGCTTCATAAGACCGTGACGGACCCTCAATGTGGTATCTCGTCATCCTAGGGTTCATCCCATGGACCAGGCCCACAAGCATACTCCCTCATAAAACCCCGTCATTCACTCCTTTCTTCTCGCCTCTGCCAAACTCACATTAATTATTTCAGACATTCCTTTACAGACTCAATCCAGTTTTTCTTCGATCTCCCAGTCAGTCGATTTCCAGAACGCTCACCACTATACATCCGCTTAACCAACCGACTATCATTCCATCCTTTCCATATGACCACGCCATCTTAATACACCTTTGATTATTCTCTCATTTACGCCTTTCTCCACACCACAAAACTCCCTAACACATTCGTTCATCATTTAATTAATTTTTCTCATATATAACATCCCCCCAAAATTGTTCATCTGAACAGATTGTACCCAAGATCTATACTTCTTATTCCATACCATAGTTTCACTACTATACATTAACACTTGCAACAAAATACCCGCATGCATGCAAAAAAACCCTAGCCCATCCAATACTTAGTCCCTTTGTACCCACCATAACTATCCTACTACGGTCTGCATCATCCGTTCCCTTTTCATCCAACATGTAGCCTAAAAATTTAAACTCAGATACTTGTTCCACTTGATCCCCATCCTACATGATTTCACACCGCGAACTGTCCACACTCACTACAATCATCTTACTAGCCTTTTAATATATAGTTTTCAATAAAATTAACACTAAATGAAATCGTAAAAATCCTGTAGCATACATTATTATGTTGTCTGCAGATAACTAACAGGTGCTGGCGATGTTTTTTTTTTTCCTATTTCAGAATCAAACAAATTATGATGAAACTTAATATGAAAGTTTGGGAAGATTGACAAATTCAACAATTTTGATAAAATAATTTCACAATTATTGGTTTTATATGAAGTTTGTTAAAATTTGTCTTTTCAATGCTGTCAAAGTATTTTCTTTTATTTTGTTTTATAACTATCTTACAGATTAGAATTAAGAAATACTTCTTAATGTTTAGTTTTGTCAAGTGACATAATAAACCTTTAAAAGTTTTTATATTCGCAATCATTTCATGATTTTGGTTATATTTTTAATATTCGTTTGTTTATTTAAATTTCAAAGTAAAGTAAGGATTTTAAAATTCTATTTGGCCAAGTTTTTTAAGAAATAATGATTTACATATATTTGGCCTTCCGTTTTTAAGTTTACAATCATACACTTTAGGATGTTGGAACCATGATTTCACTCAAACCCTTCCTTTCAGTTGCAAGATATAGATCAAAATACCACCGCTTGACAGTTCCATTTTCAAATATTCTATACATGACTTGTTGCTTCAATTCGCTGGATGCTACCTAACATTTTGTTCTACCACAGAGATATTTTGTTAAAGTTTCTGAAACTCCTTTCTAGCAAAATCACAGAAATCAAATAATTTGTTTAATGTATCTTTGATAGCACAAGAAAATGTTCATACTATTACTGCAAAAATCTTAACTTTGATTCTTTAGAATTAGTGTATTATGTGATATAAAAATGAATAGTCCTCAACTCCAATCTGACAAATTACCTCTACTAGATCCAATATAAAGTTACAGCTTATAATATATATATATAATATATATATATAGTTATATATATATTATATATTATATATATATATATATATATATATATATATAAAT
This sequence comes from Trachelipus rathkii, assembly GCA_015478945.1. Taxonomy (NCBI): domain Eukaryota; kingdom Metazoa; phylum Arthropoda; class Malacostraca; order Isopoda; family Trachelipodidae; genus Trachelipus; species Trachelipus rathkii. The sequence continues at coordinate 24,348 of JABUQX010116044.1, read as the reverse complement.
ATAATATATTATATATATATATATATATATATATATATATATATATATATATATAATATATATATATATATATATATATATATATATAATATATATATATTTATATATTTTTTAAATATTATATATATATATAATATAATTATATATATATTATATATATATATATAATATTATATAATATAATAATATTATTATAAATATATATATTTAAGGAATGGTCGGCTGTATAAAGGCTTACAGTTTATTTGGACATTCAATAACTAAATGAAAAATGAAGAATAAATAGATGAAACAATTCTAAGACAATTAGGGTACAAATAAATTTTTAATGGCATGCACATATATTATGGCATAGGCCTTTACCATATATTGGAAACTTCAGAATCACAACTACAAAGTTTAATAAATTAATAAAAATTGGAGGTATAACTTTTAAAAGTGTGCTTCTCTATGCTTCAAAAGCTACAATATACCCGCTTAATGCCCAAACCCTTTCAAGAGCGGATTTATAGTTTCAAAAATACTATTTGCCCAATTCTTTTAAAATATAGAATTTATTATATAAAATTATATACTATATATTTTAAATTTAAACTATAGAATTATAAAATGCTAAATATTTATAAAACACCTGACAAAAACAATAAAGCATTGAGTATATGTTACATATTTAACTTTCATTTTACCACCAAATGGGGGCAAGTATATGTGAGCTTTAGTTATTTTAGGAATGTATGGAAAATTACTTCTTACTTTAGTTTTATACGCTTCTTGAATATACTTCCACTGAGCAATCCCTTCAGGAATTTTAACAGAGTTATTATAAATAGCATTCCTTGTGCTCTTAAGTAAATGTGGAACATCTGGAATGACTACAATCTTTTCCTTTTTAAAGTTGAAATATGGCTGATTCTTACTCACTCCAAGTTGTTTAAACAAGTGAGAGAAATTACTGGCTTGGTCTGTGGTTATACAGACAACATGCAATCCAAACGTTAATTAGTTTAGAAATACATTTAAAAAGTAAATATTTCATCATATTAACCTTAATGGCGCCGCAACTGAAAACATATCCAACCAATTGTCTCCAGTTTCCTGTGATGCTTCTCACCATGAAACAAAGTGCTGAAGATGCTGGTTGTGGACTTCTTTTTCCTTCTCCAAAGTCTTCAAGTCCCCAAATGAGCTGACGTTTCAAATTAAATTGTAAGTTTCTCTTCAAATTCATTTCATCCATCATAAGTACAACTATTCTATCAACTTCTTTCAAATTTGATATGGAATTGGAAAGGTTTTGCAGCAATTGTTTACTGAAGCCTGGTCCTATAGATATTCTATCCAGATATCGCTTTAGTGTATCAATGCTTGGTAATTTAAGGACTTTTCGAAGAAATCTATATGCTTTTGGACTTTTTAAATATATAGACAAACTAATGCTCTTGCAATATTCACTATAATGTTGTTTTTGAAGAATTTGAGACGAGCAGTTCCAGAGAAATAAGGGGTAGATTCTTAGTACAGTATTTAAGAACATCCTCCTTCGTGGTTTCATTTTTACGCTGCTTTTTCAGAGTTGCTAATTTCAATTTTAAAATTTCAGATTTGTTATTCCAATATTTTATTTGAACTCTTTTTCCGTGAAGAGCTTTTCGCAGATTTTGTTTTCTTGGGGTGTTGTTGCTTGTATTGATTTGAGTTTCTGCATCTTTCAAAATGGATGATTTTGAACATTGCGGCGTTTCTTCATAATTTTGACTCGATGAAGGACCTGAGGAAAAAAAAATAAATATATATATATATATATATATATATATATATATATATATATATATATATATATATATATATATATATATATATATATATATATATATATATAATATATATTATATATATATAATTATTCATCAAAGCTCGACAATTTAGTGTATGGGGTCCTCTACGCATGCACCGGGAATCATGAGCATTTCTAAGATACAAAAAAACTTAGCGGGACCAAACCTAGCTACCACTTTAAACAAAACTGTTCGGTGTAGATAAGATATGAAAAGATATGTACCATTTTTCGGAAAATGCTAGGAAATAAGACAAAAAATATTAACATATTGACAAGTGGCACATACTAAAGCTGGGCTGGAGAATTGCCAAAGTTTCCGCATAGAATGGGTTCTTATCACCACGGTCATTTCAAAGGTTGACACCAAGAGCATAAAACTGTAACAAGAATCAAAACCCCTTCCTCGCGGGGATATATTATATATATATATTAATATATAATATATATATATATATATATAAATCTCTATTTATATATATTTTTAATATATAATTATAATATATATATATATATATATATATACATATATCTTACGGGCGTGTTAGGTGTAGAAGAATTGAAAATGAGGAATGAACGCAATAGGAGTTGCGTGGTGTGAAGAAAGGTGTAAGCGAGAGAATAAACGAGAGGACATTGAGATGGTTTGGTCATATAGAAAGGATGGATGATAGTCGGTTGGTGAAGCGGATGTATAGTGGTGAATGTGCTTGGAATCGACCGGCTGGAAGACCTAAGAAAAAGTGGATTGAGGTAGTAAAGGAATGAGTGAAAGAGAGGAATGTGAGTTTGGCATAGCGAGACTAAAGGCTGCATAACAGATGAATTGGGTGTTTGTGAAGAGGATATGGTTTTTGGCTTGCCCAGGGATGATACCACACATTGGACGGATACCACATGGAGAGTCCGTCGAAGTCTCGGGAACCTCTAGGGTGGATTATCTGCTGCGTGGGTTCTTAGTTGAGGGTATAAAGAGGATGATAAAGGGGAGAAGGGCTTTCTTTTCGACTTGCATCATGTTCTTTCTACTACTTTTCTATTCCCGGTGTATGCTACGTATCTCACCCTCAATCTGGGGATAGGCAGGAAAGAATGAAATAATAATAATAATAAGTAATAATAATAATCATAATAATAATAATATAATTATAATTATATTATATATATATATATTATATATAATTTATAATATATATATAATTATATATATAATATATATATATATATATATATATATTATATATTGATATAACAGTTTTTGACTATCGTAACTCCCTCAACTTACCTCATATGTTTTACTTTCAAAGGCAGACATTCTCCATTAATGCTCTTCTTGCACTCCCGCGCTTTTCTTAAATAAAGGGCCCTAAATTTTTGCAAAAACATTCTAATACTAGACCAACATATATAAGACGGCTTACATATAACCTCCTTGCTCGTGTAAACAGCATTACAATTTATTATACCTATCTTATAAGCTCTATTTCTTCCTTCCAAACAATTATTTGCCAGATTTCAGATTAGATTACTCAAATCCTTTTCTTGATCCACAGACCCAAGCTAATCCCCATTATATTGCAATTGAATAATCTTTTATTCGAGTTAACAACTTTAAGAACCTTATACTTTTTACTATTAAAATTCATTTGAGACTTACATGCCCTCCCAAGAAGTTTATTTCGATAATTTTCAGTATTTATACATCTATCATTACCCCTTACAGAAGTAAACACTTTAGAACCATTCGCAAGTTTAAAAACCTTACATTTAAGCCCTTGGTCCAGATCATTTATGAATATGAGGAACAATAGTAGCCACAGCACTGAACCCTGAGGGACACCACTTTTCGCCATTTTCATGGATCACATTGCCATTCAGTAGTATGCACTGTTTTCTATTCTAATCCACCCATGTCCCACACCATCCATACCACAAATGATAACTATTGCATTAACATTATATGGGGTACCTTATTAAAAGCTTTGCAAACATCAATTGGATCACCCTGGTCAGCTATTCAGTAATGTATTCTATATATTCTAATAGGATTGTCTGACATGATTTAAAAATGAATAAATATATAAAGAATTCTTTATAATCTTTATAATCTTAACATATTCATCTGAAAAGCATGAATTTAATATGAATTTCAAATGAAATTGATAAAAATTAAACAAGTTACAGGTAATCGAAATATATTTTAAATGCTTTAATAATAATAATAATAATAAATAATAATAATAAAATAATAATAAAATATAATAATAATAATAATAAATATAAATAATAATAATAATAATAAAAATAAAAATAATAATAATAATAATAATAATAATAATAATAATAATAATAATAATAATAATAATAATAATAATAATAATGTGATCACTTACAAATATACGGTACTCTTTACAAAGTTTTAATGTAAATTGAACTAAATGTATACTTACTATCTTTAAGCATCAAATTTGAATTTGAACCAATTTTCTCAATTTGAAGTTCAACATTTCCTAATTTTTCTGGTGTACAGTAATTGTACAAGCAGCTTGTACAGATGTAACTACTTTTATGGAGATTAAATTTTTTTTCAATATACGTGTTTATAGGCACTAAATTTTTAAAAATAATCTTTTTATGCCTCATTAATGGGTCACAACATTTTTTCTTGTAGTTCTTAAACATATTTAATTTCCTGAAATTAAATTAAAAAATAAATTAAAATTTACCAAATGTTTTATAAAATTTTTCTCCATGCCCAAATTCATAAATGTTGCATATACAAAAAAAAATGCTCTAAATAAAACGTGTATCTCTCCCAACTACAAAAGCTCTAAAAATTTCATGTTGCTCAGATGATCTGAAAAAAAAAAAAATTTCAAAAACATATTTTGTTTTGTTTGGAATTTGACCATTGATGGGGTCTGGTTTCAAAAATCAAAAAAATTGGTCAATGGTGTGTTTGGTTATTCCGACAAAATTGTAGGAGAAATATGGAAGAATGACACAGTTTTTCTTAAAATGAAAATACAAAGTTATACAATAGGTACACAGTAAAACAAATGAAATCATCATTTTTGTGGTCAGAAAAACCTGGTTTGCTTATTTGGTGAAAATTGAATGAAAATTATGAGCATTTCTTGTTTTGGGCTAAAACTGAAAAAACCAATAGTCAAGGTCAAGCCATCCCATATTATAAGCATAAACACATGAGATATAAAACTAATTGAAATTCATTTCATTTAATATTACTTAATCAATATTCACAAAATATCTATATTCACTCAATAATTGTTGAAAAAAATACATTTTTTTGATAAAATTCAGAATTCTTATATCGGTATATAATATATATATTATATATATATATATATATAATATATATATAATATATATATAATATATAATATTATATTATATTATATATATATATTATATAATATCCTGTATATATATATATTATATATATATATATATATATATATATATATATTTATATATATTTATATATATAGTATTAATATATATATATATATATATATATATATATATATATATATATATATATAACAGAAAACAGAATGTCCCCTCACCAAACAAATCTTCAAATACATTATCTACAACTGACCACCAACTTGGTGCCACACACCCACTAGTCTACCCATTGCTATACCCTTTAACAAAACTCCCTAAATCCTCGGAGTAACACTTGACACACGTCTCCATTATCACAAAAACTTGGACAACATAACTTCCTCTGACGAATACAAAACTAAAAAAATTAGAACCATCGCTGGCACAGACTTCACAACAATAAACCACATTCACCACCATATTATACAAACAATTCATTCGCCCAACTCAAAACTACGCTTCTCCACCCTGGCACCAACTACGACAAAAATATCAAAGAAGTCAAAACAACACAAAACTAAAGTTCTAAGAATCATAACAGGATGCACATTAACAACACCTACAAACAACACCTGCATGAAGAAATAAAAATCTTACCCATATACACATCAACAGAATGATAGGCACACAATTATCTTCCAAAACCCAAACACCACCAACTCCATGCCACATTGCACTCTCTAACCCCATCCACCAAAGACTCAAACAACCTCCTTCTTCACGAGACCTATACTATATTACAAACAAATGAATAACATTCCACCACCACCAAACAACACAACATACACCAAACCAATTTATGAGACACTAACAGAAAACCACTTAAGATGGAGACACCAAACAACATTTTACAAACACCCAACCAGAATTCTCGACCCTATCATAGAACTAGTCAGTCAATCCTTGGCAAAAGCTAAGTGCGGCCCACACCGAATTACAATAATAAAACCAGTTTTAACCTTAACCAACACCACCAGCATCTGTCCAAAGAGCTATACCCCCAGGTTCGGAGGATACAGTCCCACTTCTTTCTCGCCATGGTTAAAAAATTCCTAACATGAACAACGTGAAACATAACATCCATGGAGGATCTCATGAAGAGACTGGTTGCATAGGCAGGGTGCATGGGTGCGGTGTGGCTTCTCCCATGATGGGGTAGTCAGGGGTAAGATAGATATATATATATATATATATATAATATATATATATATATATATATAATATATATGTATAATATAAAAATGTTTAATACATATATATATATATATATATATATATATATATATAAAGGTTTGAACCAAGAAAAAACAAGTGTGTTTTTTTGGGCGGGTTTTATTAGGCTTTTTTGATTTTCTTTAAAATTTCTATTTTTGAGAGGGAAAAAATGATCAATAATTTAATCTCTTTTGTAATAATATCATTTTAGTATTATTTGACATAATTAAGTATAAAATTTACAAGCTAAACATATACCAGTATTTTGGTAACATTGTCCAATTCCCACTGCTAAAATTTCCCCTTAATTAATTATTTGTAACTATCTGGCAGTCTTAGATATCTATATATCCTTACAAGTTTTTGAGTTTTTCCTGTCCTGAGTCTG
>JABUQX010116043.1:0-22500 GCA_015478945.1 Trachelipus rathkii | reverse complement strand
ATTATTACGAGGAAGTTCAAGAGCATTACCATTGTGTTACTTTTCTTTTTTTTTTTTACAAACATTATTAAGGACTGAAGTGTTGAACTTTTGGACAATACAAATTATCCTTTATATGCCAATTTACAGTTTTTGGAGCCAATACCTAATCACCGCGGAAAAATGGCCACTACCTAATACTTTTGGCACAGTCCTAATTATTACTTTAAAAGAAAACTTAATCATTAGTACAATAAAATGTAATTTGCAACTTAATATTAGTCAATGATAAAATGTAATGCAATATTGTGAAACTGAAAATTAGACTTTAAATTAATAAAAACAAACCTTAACTTGACCTTATCAAATTTAAATTTAATTATTTAATTATTAAAAATCGACACCCTTGGACTTTCAGAAAAAAAAATAACGTGTGTTTAATTAATAAACATTCGGAAATGATGCATTGTTTATTAAAATTATATAGCGTATATATAGGCTATATTTATTTAAGTAACAAATCGAGAAAAAAATTGACCCCATTAGGCCTATAGCTAGATATTATAGCTAATAGCTCTAATAGAATATGAGTATTAATATTAGTAGAATTTAATGATTTCGTTGGTCTATACATTTGACTACCAAGTGATTACTTTTTGTATTGTTTTAGCAATCTTATGCACATTAAAGTTTTCTGCACTTTCATTGCCGCTAATATTTTAGCTTCGTTGGATCATCCAAATTTTTGAAAATATTCGTTTTCACCTCGAAGCTGAGCTGGTGGAAGAGATGATAATATCATTAATTGGCAAAATGTCGTTTGTTTAATGTTATTTTTTTTTGAATTTTTTTTCTAATATGCGCCACCATTTTTGTTGGGCCCAGGCCTCCCCCCACAAGATTGGTTTGTCTTTTTCTTTTTTACTATGATACTTGGATCTTCTCCCTCATTCTCAATGATAAGCAATATTCAATGGATTATATTCCGATACATTCAGAAATACTTTTTATTTTTATGTCAACCCTTTATATTGTGGGTGGGGCTATGAAAGCAGCAAGATAATAGAGGCCGTTATTAGGCATGGGATCATCTATTTTTTAATTATTTTGTAAAGTTAAGGTTTGTAGTCTGAGCTTTATTAAATCCAATAATACATGAACAACATCTCCCAAAGTGCAGTCATCCCTCTGCATAGTCTTCAGAGCAATGGAAACTCTTTTCAGTTGTTTTTGAAGATTTAAAGATTCCATGTAAATGCCTGAATTTTTTATAATAGCTTTTATTAATTTCTGTACAATATGAAGCTTGTGCTCCATGACAATTTTCAAGTATTTTTGATAATTTTTAGGTTACGGTATTCAGTACAATGGCATGCAATGACTGTTCATATTGTGAACAAAATTTTTTGGGAAAGTTGCGGCTACTCATTTTTTCTATCAAGCCATACCGTTGTTGATGATAGTTCGGCAATATTGTTGAACTTCAATGATTGGTTTCACACAGTCTGGAGTTAATTCTGATTCTATCAGGATTAATGGTAATGACAGCACATTCCATAGAACAATAGCTGCCTTTCTTTTACATCGTGTTGTTCTCCTCCATGGAATGAAATCTTTTTGAAGGATTACAGTTATCCCCGCCGTTTACCGTAAAGAGAGAGAGAGAGAGAGAGAGAGAGAGAAGAGAGAGAGAGAGAAGAGAGAGATGAGAGAGAGGAGAGAGAGAAGAGAGGAAGAGGAGAGAGAAGAGAGAGAGAGGAGGAAGATAGAGAGAAGAGAGAGAGAGAAGAGAGAGAGGAAGAGAAGAGAGAGAGGAAGGAGTGAGAGAGAAGAGAGAGAGAGGGAGATTCGAGAGAGAGAGAGAGAGAGAGAGAGAGAGCAGAGAGAGAGAGCGAGAGATGAGAGAGATAGAGGTAGAAGAGAAGGGAGAAGATGAGAGGGGATGGGACGAGAGGAGTTAGAGAGAGAGAGAGGAGATGAGGAGAGAGAGAGAGATGAGAGAGAGAGAGAGAGAGTAGAGAGAGAGAGAGAGAGAGAGGGAAGAGAGGAGAGAGATGATGATGAGAAGTGAAGAGAGAGAGAGAGAGAGAGAGAGAGAGAGGAGAGAGAGGAGAGAGAGAGAAGAGAGAGAGTAGAATAGAGAGAGGAGAGGAGAGAGAGAGAGAGAGGAGAGTAGAGAGAGAGAGAGAATACTAGAGTTGCATCTGATATATATTTACTATCTTATATTATATATAGTATAATATATATATGAATATATATATATTGATACTATATACTTAAGTATATATATATATGAGAAGAGGAGAAGAGAGAGAGTAGAGATAGAGAGAGAGAGAGAGAGAGAGAGAGAGAGAAGAGAGAGAGAGATCGGAGAGAGAGGGAGAGAGAGAGAGAGAGAGAGAGAGAAGAGAGAGAGAAGAGAGAGAGAGAGAGAGAGAGAGAGAGAGAGAGAGTAGAAGAGAGAGAGAGTATTGTACCTTTATTATTGAGAGAGAGAGAGAGAGAAGAAGAGAGAGAATAGAGAGATACTAGGTTGCCACTGAATATATATTATAGTATTATAAATATATATTATATATATATATAGTATATATATATATATATATACTATATATATTCTATTAATATAATATATATATACAGGTATATTATATTAATACAGTGAACTCGCTATTCGTACAATCGTTCAATGGAAGCGAGTTCGAATGGCGATTTTGGTAGAGATGGTGATCATCTTTTTCATAAGATATATGTAAATTGGATTAATCTGTTCCAGACCCCTGAATTATTATTTAAACTTTTAATAATATTGTTAACTAAAATAAAAGAGAGGAAGAGGGATGTTGAGTGCTACTGTTTGGAAGGGGAGTCACCTTCCATAAAAACATCAGGTAACATCCCTTCAGGTGTTTTCTCTCTTTCTGATGTTTTATTTTTATTTTTTCTGTCTTTTTGCACTAGAAGAATCTTGTTCGATTATAGGTGACCTGTTCACAGCAAGAACAGTCACTCCTTTTGCCACATTAGCTTTTTTTATTATGTTTTTGTTTTTCAGTATAGACGATGTGGTTGATTTTGCCATACCATACTGAGTTGCCAGGTCAGAGACACGAGTTCCACTTTCAAACTTCGCAACAAGTTCCTTTTTCAATTCAATTGTCGTTCTCACTGCTTTCCTTTTAGGCTTGATTGAATCACTAATCTTTTTTGAACCCATGGCTGCACTATTTTTAATAAAAACAACAAAAAATAACAATAATATAGCACAAAGTTTCACGAAGCTTGCATGGATGATGCGTAGCGTAAGGGAAGCTAGCACAAGACTGAACTGAAGCGACCGCTTGGCGCAGCCAGTAACAAAGTGACGCTGTTCGAATCGCGGGTAAGCGTATGAATGGCGAGTTGAATTTTTACTTAACAAGTTGGACGAATAGCAGTGTACGAATGAGTAGCACAGGTGGACGAATAAACGGGGTTTCCACTGTATATAAGTATATATATTATATATATTATATATATATAATATATATATATATAGATATATATATATATATATATATTATATATATATATATATATATTTTTTTATATATATATATATTACTATATGTTTTAATTTTTTTTATAAAATCTATTTTGCCATTTTGCCCATTTTACCCACCCATTTTGCCCAAAAAAACCTGGGTTTTTTAATAAAACCCGGGTGGGCTGGGCAATTTTAAAAAACCCTGGGTTTTTTGCAACCCTGATATATATATATATATATATATATATATATATATATATATATATATATATATATATATATATATATATATATATATATATATATTATATAATAAGTATATATATATATATATATATAATATAAAATATAATATACATATAAATTTTTATATATATAGCAAATAGATATGCAAATATTTTATAGATTTCTATAAAATCTATATAAACATAAAAAAGACAAAAAATATCTGATTGATGAGATTGGTTTTATTTAATAACTATTTATGGAAATCAAAATTATATAAATTGATTTGGAAAATAATATGAAATTTTGTCAACGATTTCGGGAAACAGTAATTCCCATCTTCAGGACAAACATGGTAATAATACTTAAGTATTATTACCATGTTTGTCCTGAAGATGGGAATTACTATTTCCCGAAACGTCGACAAGATCTCATCATATTTATCCAGAACAGTTTGTTAATTCCCATTTCACATAATAGTTTGTATTTAATAAAAAAAAAAAATTCATCAATCAAGATTGTTTACTGTATTCCTCCAAAATTGATCTGAGGCATTGATTTTGTCATTTATTTATAAAATCCAGATTTCCAAAGGATATTTTATATAATATTATATATATAATATATATCATATATATATATAGATTAATATATATAATGATATATAGTATATATATATATATAATATATATATATAATATATAATTATATATATATATTATATATTATATATTACCACTCCCCTCCCCAGAATGGTGTGAGAGTGCGTCGGCAATGCACCGAAACAGAAAAGCTGTAGAAAATTATAATGCAAGTCGAAAAGAACGCCCTTCTCTCCTTACCACCGTGCCCTTTAGGGCCTTAAGTGAAAACTTCGTCGCAGTCAGAAAAAGTCCACCTAGCGGTTCATGGGACTGTTGCAGACCATCACGGTGGCCAATGCTCATCAATGTAGGTTCAGTCACCTGGCGCCAGGCCTACAACCATACCCCTTCACAAAACCCGGCCATTCACTACTATTATGCACCTTATTTCTCGCCCCCTGCAAAACTCACATTCCTCTCCTTCAGGCAATTCCTTACAGACTCAATCCACTTTTCTTACCGTCTCCCAGCCAGTCGATTCCAGCACACTCACACTATACATCCGCTTAAAGCCTTACCAACGACTATATATCCACCTTTTCATATTGACCAAACATCTCAATGTATTCTTATTTATACTTACGCTTTTCTTCACACCACCACAACTCCAAATGCATTCATTCCTCATTTTATCCAATCTCCTAACTGCAACACGCCCCTAAGATTGTCATCTGAACATATTGTACTTTAGATCTATACCTCTTATTCCAAACCATTAGTTTCACTTACTATACATTAACACATGGTAACAACATACCCTCATGTAAGGACCCTAGCGCACTCACTTAGTCCCTTTACATGCACCAAGGAATTTAATTGCGCCAGCCACCTTCTACCATTCACAACTTTCTACACTACAATGCATCATCCGTTCCCTTTGCACTCCAACATATATCCTAAATATTTAAACGTCAGACACTTGGTCAGTTGCTCACCACTCTAAAACATAAAACTTCGCACTCGGACTCCCTCACTCACTACCATAATAACCTTATTCTCTCATATACATTTACTTTCAAACCTCTTCCTTTAACACCCTGCCAAAACCCCTCTACCAATCTTTCTCAAACTCCTATATATATATATATATATATATATATTATATATATATAAATATTTATATATATATATATATATTATAATATTATATATATATTATAATATATATATATATAAATATATATATATATAATATATATATAAATATAATAAATTTTCAGTATTTTTCAATCATTCATGTTTGTGTGTAAAATCGCAACAAAAAGCTAAAAATTGCTCGTACTGTATTAATTAACAATGTTGATAACTTTTGCTATGTTTGTATGGTAAGTGACATGTTTCATCTCAAAACCACCAGATTACACCACATGTATAAAAACAGTTACTTCCATTAGTTCGCACGTCGAAGGTAGGGACACTCACATCTTTGTTTTTACGTGCATTACGAATTTGTTCCCCCTCAAATGTAAAATAAAAAAGGAGCGTTTGCAGTCCCAATTGATCTAGCAGGAGCCCAAAAATCATACAGATGACTGCTAATTTTGTTTGATTCCACTGTTGCAGTGGATTAAGTGGATGGTGAAATACCAAACATTCCACCTACTTACGACCAGTTTCACATGGAGATCAATGCAGTACTCAGACTCTCGAAGAGTACCAACTGCAGGTATGATTGTTGTTTGAGGAGATTACAAGAGGAAACACCTGACTTTCAACTCGTGGCATCCTGATTTTTCACAAGCTGACAAAAGTGAGCTACACAAATTTACTCAGGCGAATATAAATGAAATGATTCCGAGATCTAGATCTCCAAAGAACAAAGCAGAACTCTGTTTGGATCAAGGTTCCAATAGTGGAATCTTCTCCAACCTGATGTACAAATGATTGTGTATAGAAGTAGGGAAAAGGATTTATATCAAACTTCAAGAAGGTGCATAATCTTTATGCTTTTGTTGTGAAGTGAACAGTTGAGTGACTTCTTTAAAACTGTAGTGTAAGAACCCAAAAGCTGAGACTCTTCATAGATCCCTCAAAATAAAAAGTGGGTATTTCGTTGATCTCAATATCATGATCTTCTTGAAAGACGAAAGCTTAGGCAAATCCTCAATGCCAGTGGGAAAGCAGCATGGGAAGCAAATGAAAGCGTTCTTCATGGCTTTCTCGGCAACAGGACTGAAACTAAATTGAGATTGTGAACAACTTAAGATAAGTTTCGCAAGCTTGGTTGCAACATGTCGCTTAACAAATTCACTTCTCGATTCATATCCCGACAACTGTGGGTGCAATAAGTGATACACGGAGAGCGATTCCACCAGGATATTTCGTTATAGTATTTTTTTTTTTATATTTGATATATAACGTTTGAATGGGAGGGTGTGATTGCTTTGTGCTCTCTGTTGAGTGTAGAGGGGCTTGTAGTAGATATTGGTGTTCGACCTTTGAATGGAACATTCAAGGAGAGCCGTATAAGCGCCAAGCAAAAAAAAAATCACTATAACTTCATAAGGTAGTTTTATCAACCTTTTGTATTTTTAAGATATTTATTAAATTTTTTCGATATAACTATATACTTCCACACCTCATTTCAAAATATGCAAATTTCTTAGAAAGTTTTGTTTAAAGTGATCTGTCATTATACATAATTTAATACAGTTATATCTCAAAGCTAGAAGCTAATATAATGATTCAAGTCATATTGTTTTCCTTCAGCCTAAAATTGTTTAATTTTCACTTTTTTTTAGAATGGAAGCAGAGAAAAAGTTTCTTTTTTTGTAATAATAATAATAATAATAATAATAATAATAATAATAATAATAAATAATATTATTGACAGGTGAAAGATAATGTAGAGATAATCTCTTTCCCTGACGTTTATCCATTCCTAAACTTTCACCAAAAGTTATGAATCAGGTGCATGTGATACATTATCTCCATTTAAAACTCAGTATATCTATAACTCTTTACAACTCTCTATAACATTTTAACGTATATTTTATTTTAATTCTTCTATTATCCCATATAATTTTATATTTTTACATTTTATTTTCAGTAAGTAATTTCCTTTCAATTTTTTAAAGTTTCCTTTAAAAAGCTTTCCATTGCCGACCCGATTCTATTTTTTCCTTTCAACTGTTCTCAAAATCTTCCATTAAACCAGAAACAATATTATTTTTCGTCATAAAGCAACATACCATGCATTAGCTTATCACGTATAAATGTCCCTTCAAAAAACAGAAATAAATTCTTTTAAGAAAAACTTTAAAAGTCACATAAGGAATATCAGTAGTTCATAGCTACATTCAGAATGCTGAAAAGTCTTAACGCGACTGCTGCACATTTTCGGTATTCGTCGAACTTTTCAACGAACTATTTAAGAAGAAATTATAATTTGGTGTTCATTTTAATCTGACAGCGAAAGAAAAAATTTAAGTGATGGCAAACCAAGTCAATAACGACAATCACAAAAAAATTTGACCTTATTCCACACATGCTGTATTTAATATTATCTTTAAATATTCGTTGAAAGTTCGTCACAACACCCAATGTGTGTGTGTAAACTCCTTATCACTAACCTCTTCATCCGCATCGTCGTCCAATCTCATCATATTCATTTCCTCTTTCATTTCAGCGTTTAAGTTGGGTTATCAAGAGGAAGATTCGTCTCAAAAGAAAGAGTCGCATTGTTACTCAAAGTATCTTAGAATGAGATGAGAGAGAAAAAAAAAAAGATTTCATCAATATACCAATTTTAAAAAGTAATGATGAATTTTTTTTTAATATAAAAAAAAAAAAAAAAAAAAAAAAAAAAAAAAAAAAAAAAAAAAAATTTAAAACATTTGCTTTATAAGCATGGGGAGTACTACTACTACTATTACTAAATAATAATAATAAAAAATAATTATATAACAACAACAATAAAAATATAAAATAATAATAATAATAATAATAATAAATAATAAAATAATAATAATATAATAATAAGTAATAATAATGTTAAATATCCAAAAAATTTAAAAATTAAAATATAAAGAACTTCAACAAATGCAGTTCAAAAAAATCCATACAAAAGACAACAGAAATCTTTCATCTAACTCTACCAGTAGGAAAAATCTATCCACTTCCTCTGGAAAGGTGTCCATAAGTGCGAACGACTCTAAATAGGGGGCTTACAGCCATCCTTGAGGTTCAAAAGGTAAGAGTGTCGGACTTTCCTCTCAGGATCCTTCGGTCGAATCCCTCTTTCCTTTGAAATCTAAGAAGAAATATTTTCCTGTCGAGATCATTTCTTCAGGACTTAGAGCTTTTTTGAAGACTTGTATATTGTTGCAAATTTCGCCTCCGAAATTAGACAGCGGCATTCCTTCACCCTCATACAGACCGGCAGCAAAATTGAAAATTAATTGTGGGAATGGCTATATAAAATATCTTTGTTAATAGTTCCACAATATAAGTAAAGCGATGTTATAGCCAAAAAAATTTTAAAAGTTCAGCTCATATAAAGTGACTTACAAATTGTGTCCAAAAAATTCATAAAAACACAACAGAAAAAATCTTTCATCTAAACTTCTCCAGTGGAAAAATCATATCCATATCCACCGCTCTGAAAGGGTGTCAATGAGCCCGACATGTCTTTCAATTAGGTTCGAGCAACATCCTGGAGTTTTAAATTCCCCGGTAGGGTTATTTGTTTTCTGCCTAAGTGCCTCAAGTTCGGAGCCGAAATATTGCAAATGACGATACAAGTCAATTCATCAAAATTCTTAATGTCCTGAAGAAATGAATTCTCGACAGGAAATAGTTTTCTTCTTAAGTTTTCCAAAGGAAAGCGAATCGACGAAGCGACTCTGAGACGGAAAGTCCGACACTCTTTACCTTTTGATACTCAGGATGGCTGTTAAGCCCCCCTACTTTAGAGTTGTTCGTAACTAATGAACCCTTCTGAGGAGGCGGATGATGAATTGTTCAAACATTTCTGTTGTGTCTTTTTACTGGAACTTTACTTGACACATTTGGTGTGAAGTTACTTTAATGTTGAATTTTTTTTAATTTTTTTGCTATAACACCCGCTTATTATAATTGTTGGAAATTATTAACAAATATTTGATATCCGCTAGTATTGCGATAAGCTATTCCCATCAAATTTAATTCACCACTTACTAGTCCTGAAAGAATTCTCCACGTATGTTCTCGGGCCTAGACACTCGGCCTAACTGAGTTTTGGCAAGAAGAGCTATAAAAGATCTTCATTGCCAAGCATACCATAAGTACCTGTAGCGAAGAATTTCGATCTCATCAAACAAGTCTATATAGTCTGGCAAGAAATTTTCTTGCATCTAGGAGCCTTATGTCAAAATAGGTTATATAGATATACGAGCGCTTATTGCCAAATAGTGAGAAGAGAAAGATCCACCGAGATAAGCTCTGACCATATTGAACTCCAGGTAAGATGAGGATAAGATAAACGCGTCCACTCTCTCAGAAACATTTGACTTACATCGTATCATCTCTCTTATAATGCCTGCACGAGGGATATGATGTTTCTCTGTGTGAGGCGAAATTGACACTGACAACTATTTTCGCTCTCTCTCTAGATGTTATTGTGGAACTGATCTTTGATAATTACATTTGGTATACTAGTGTTTGTGAAGTATGTTAATATGTATTTTTTGCTCTCTTGAGTGAGACGATCAGCATTTATTGATAATGTAGTGTTCATTATGTCTAGTTAATATATTTAATTATAGATTATCATTATGTTCGATATCTCTCCTACTATATAGTGTATATGTACATTATTTGTTCTACAGTAATATATTGTTCGCTCGATGATAATACTATCTGTTCGAGTACGTAAATATATTGCTAACATTGGAATATTATAACACAAGAATATTTTCTATACAATATAGCTCCTCTAAGTCAATGATATGAAATATATGCCAGACTTTTCTGAGCGGACGATAGATTTCTCCTCTATCCGATTATATTCATATGTCACTCTCGTAGAACGAAGCCATAAAATAATGCACACACACAATTATAATACTCTAATATTTAGATACTTTTTGCATCGCTCATACTTCGATCTCCTGCGAAATGATTCGACGGAATATTTTCTATCGGATAATCTATTAATACAAAATTTCTGTATTAATAAAAGTATATTAGCTTGTGGTGAGAACTCTTTCCAGTATCCTAGAAGATCACACAATATATACTAGTTGGTTATTATTGTGAAGAAATCTGTTTTACAGCATCCGAATTTCTATCGGGCTATTAACTATGAGTTAATCAATTGAATTTTCTGTATTTAATAAGCATTTGTTGTAGTAACGATTATATTTATGTGTATCTTTATACCTCTAACTCTCCTTATGTGCATGTCAATAATCGGAGGAATTGACATTATTAATCTGGTATCGCACTTGATTGTATTGTACAAGCATTTGCTTATAAATTAATTATGCTAATTTAATTAATAAGCAGTATTATGATATATGTATAATTATTATTTTATTATATTTAATATAATATATATGTATAATGATAATTATTGTTATTATTTATTGATATATTTTTATATCATTATTATTCCTATGGGTGTCTTAATAATATCATCCATTTTCAGGTAGTATTTGCGTCTCCTCCTTCGTCATTGCCTGCTCGCGTCTACTTTATGTTGTATATGGCTGTCATACACATCTGGAAGAGATATGTTTCGCTTGCGTACAGAATAGAATCTCTTCTTACTTCAATCTTTTTTTATTTGAAAAAAAATAAAATAAAAATATAAAAAAAATAAAATAAATATAATAATAAAAAAAATTTATAAGTAAAAAGTCGTAATAATTTATTATAAAAGTTTTAATTATTATTGATTTCACACTTGTCAAGATTCTTCAGTTTTATATGTTACTACCTTCCTCTTTTTACCTACTTCCTCATTATCTTCGTCATAGGTTTTAGCCTCCATAGGTAATATATATTTATTTATTTACCTTACAGGATCTATCACTTAAGATGAACCTGAAAAATAAATTAACAAATTCTAATTTTGCATAAATAATATAATAAATAAATAAATCATAATAAAAAAAATCTTAATAGTATATATTTTAATATACAATATATATATTATCTTTATATGATATATATTTATAAATATATTAATAAGATATATATTATAAAAAATATAATAAATATTATATTATATATATTATATTATATAATTTAATATTTATAAAATATTTTATATATATATATTCATAAAATATATATATAGTAATAGTTTATTTATAATTTATGTTCATATGTTATTCAGAATAGTATTTATATCATTTTCAAATCTAAAATGCTTATAGGTTATGAGATCTTATTAAGAATAAGAATGATGAAGAAATAATGTTGAGTTGTATAAAAAAATAGTTAAATAATATTTTAACATATCCTCTAATTTGGGATATGGAATCCATAATTATGAAAGACAAGAGAAAGAATTAAAAACACCATAGAATAAGAAAAGGCTACAATATACAAGAATACACAAGAAAAAAGGATTAACAAGATATACAGCACCAATAAAGTACAGAACTTTACTATACACCATACCAGAGAAATCTTTTAAAAGTAAAAAGAAAAACCTAAAGACTTCCATGTTGAATATAACATTATAACATCAGATAACCACAGATAATCTCAGACATTCAGAAGCAGAAGATATTATAATCTATGAGGTAATTATATTTCCGCATCGTTTAATTTAGGATAACAAAGCATTTAATCAGTTAAATACAAATTTCTCTCGTTATTTGATACAACGTAAATAACGAAAGAACAAAAGAAGACTATGATAGAAATGGTTTTCAGAAAAAAGACAGAAAAAACCCAGGATTTTTGGGTTTTTTCAGGATTTTTTTTTTGCACAGATTTGAAAAATGGTTAACCATTTACTAGTTATATTATATATATATTTTTGAATCATATTATATATAAAAAAAAAATATATAATAATATATATATATATATATATATATATATATATATATATATATATATATATATATATATATATATATATATATATTATATTTTCAGTACTTTTATGTTTTATACAATTATATTATAAACATATAATCTAAAAAAAATTAAATTTTTTTTTTTAAAAATGCCAATATTATCCGGGATTTATTCGGAAATTTAACTGCCTACAAAGCAAATGTAAAGAAACGAATGGAGGATGCTTTAGAACCATTCTTTTATGTAGCCAACCTTCTGGATCTAACATAATGCTGTATGTAATGAAATTTTAAGCCTGAAATAACTTTATAATAAAACCTATAGATAACCAGTGTTTTTGAGATATCGGATTGAAGAAATATTTGCTGTTAATGAAATACATGTAAGATATATATATATGATATATAATATAATAATTATATATATATATATTATTATACTAATATAGTATATATAATATATATTAATAATAATATATATATTATATATAAGCCATATATATATATATATATATATATATATATATGTGTGTGTAATCATATTTTCGCTTTATAGGATCTGAATTATCCAGTCAGCAGCAAGATGAAGCTGAATCCTGGTTGAAGTTATACAACCATGAATATTTCGCACCTTTCATGGCATTTGCTATTAAAGATAACAGTTTTTTTCCATCCTCTATGTTCGATGAAACTTTATAAGACATATAATCTTTTCCTTCAAAATGGTGGAAAATTATTGGAAAAAAAAACGACACATCAAAAAACAATCTCTTGCCAAAAGGATTCTGCATATTCTGCTCAGATCTTTAAGCTGTCCACCAAAGTTCATGCTCTATTTGAAAGGGGTGTCTCGAATTGGCCATATCGGTTAAGCTAAGAAACGCTTGGTGTACAAAAGCCAGCAAGCTTTTCAAAATATAATAAATTCTTAATAATCATGAAAGTTTGATTCAAGATGAAACATCAAAATAAATTACAATTTGTTAGGGAATTAAATTTTTTTTGAATGAATTAAATTTAAAGGAAAATGTATATGGTTTTAATTTCCAAATTAACTTTTTAAAAAAAACATTTTGCTTTTAATTTTTTTTTTTCTATAATTTTTTATTTTGGAAAAAACCCAAATTTTTGGGTTTTTTTCAGTTTTTTTTTCCAATGTGGGTTTTTCTGAAAAAACCCATTGGGGACAATCCGATTGTCACCCATCGTGCGAACCCTGGATACCTATATAATTATATATATATATATATATAATATATATATATATATATATATATATATATAGTATATATATATATATATATATATATTATAGTATTATATATATATAATATATATAATATATATATATATATATATATATATATATATATATTATATATATATTATATTATATATTATATATTAATATATATATATCAGCAGCAGAAGCTTGCATCCCGCGATCTTCCTCAGGTTGGCGTGGATATTTAGTTTGGTAAGTTAAGCTATGGAAAGTGACGACGAAACTGGAATGGGTGGAGGTAGTGAATGAAAGGAGAAGGAGAACAAGAAGGCGTCATGGCCGACTTGTCAGAGGCGATGTGAGCAGTAGCTCAACGCATATTGAAGCGAGAGAAAGAAAAGAGGGAATTTATAGCATATAGGTGGATGGTAAGAAAGTATTGAATGTTCCAGCAGGAGATGATTTTATAAGTTTAGTCGTTGGAAAAAGGCTTTTGAAGGTTGCGTCGATATAGTGTGGGAAGGTGTGGGAAAAGAGGAAGGGATGAAAAAGATATTGGATGGATTGGATTAAAAGTATGGAAAAAGAGCAACAGAGAGATCGTTATGATAGAATACTTCAGTTTTCCTATATCAAGAGGAGAAATGACAAACAAATGAGAGAATATGTGAACAGGTATGAGTTGGTTGAGAATAAATGTAAAATTGTAGAAAATTGATTTGGGTTAAGATATGAAGTGTGTGCACTTGTTGGAGGGTGGACATGTTTGATATTAATCAGAGACAGATAGTAATAGCGTTAATGTGGGGAAAGGATGCATGGGAATTTAAACATTTAAAGATGCTTTGTTGAATGTTGTGAAGAGTCTGGGTGGAGAGGAGGGTTGAGAGAAGAAATGGTTGGGTTGCAAATGAAAGGGAACCGTGGTTTGAGGGAAAACGTATGAATAAGAGGAATATCTATGGTAAAGTGATGGAATGTGTGGTTTATAGATCATTGTATCATTTTAGTTCAGTGAACGAGGGGGTAATGTTGGAAGAAGTAAGCAGATAAGAAATGATACGAGAGGTGTATATAGTTTTGAAAGAGGAAGATGGATGAATGATAAAACAAGAGGAAAATTTGTATATTTTAATGAAAAGAAGTGAAGAGGCCGAGGGAGAAGAATACAGTGAAATATGTGCAATAGTCGATACCGGGTGTTCAAAGAATGATTGGAGAAAATTGACAAGGTAGAGTTGATAGGAAGTATGAAAGGAAAACGGTGATAGATTCAATGAAAGTTATAAATGTAAGTTATGTTTTTGGGAATACTAGTTATAAAGGTATGAAAAGACTGGATATCTCATATTGCAATAATATGATATATTTTTTTTTAAATACAGAAGCTGTGAAAAGTGATATACCTTGGCTATTAGGGAATGAAACTTTAAAGAACCTTAATGTGAATTTTAATAAGAATTAAATGACGATAGGAGAACTAGATAATGTTATTGTGAAATGTAAGATGAATGAGAAAGGGAATTTGAAAATAGGTTTAAGAGAGGAGGTATAAAAAGAAGAAAGATGTTTAGGTGGGTAAGAAACATAAGAATATAGGTCATGATGAAGGAGAGAGAAGTCAAATTAACTTATAAAGTTAATTATACTAATACTTCATCATACGCGTAAAGAGGTGAGGTTAAGGGTTTAATTAAAGATGCATATGGGGATGAGATTGACAGTGAAGAACGTATGAAGATAAAAGGATGTGTAGAGAAGGGTGAATGATGGGTGGATGTCTGTGATATATCAGAGACTCCTTGTAAAATTTGGTGGGGGTTTCCAAGTTTTGAGTCCGCGCAGTCGCGCGTGAGTCGGTAGTTTTGAGAGATTGGAGTCGAGTCGGAGCCGGAGTCGGGCAAATTTTGAAAAGGGTGAGTCTTGACGTTGGTAATTTGAGAGGGTGGATCGGAGTCGGAGCGGGTAATTTTCAGAGTCGGGTAATTTTTCCAAAAGAGTGGACGCCGGCTGGCGCAGTCGGAGTCGGAATTTCAAAAGCGGTGGAGTCGGGAGTTCGGAGCGTCAGAAATTTTTGAGACAAGAAGGGTCGGATCGGTAATTTTGAAGATGGGTGGAGGTCGGAGTCCGAAAATTTTAACCGACTCCACAACCCTGGGGGTTCTCTATCAAAAGTTAATGAAATGGTGGCTTTGGATCTGGGTGAAATGAGGGTCAGAGGTTTCTTGTCATGGTTGATATGAGTGAGAAACAAGGAGACAAAAGAAATTGTGGAGAAAGTGTTAAAAAATGAATCGGTATATTTGGTGCAACTGAAAGTTTTTTGAGTGATAGTGGTTTGGAGTTCTAGAATGAAGAAATGAAAAGCTTATGTGAAAAGGTTCAGTATGCACTCAATAGGTAACTGCTGCTGAGAGCCCATGGAGATTGAAATGTGAAAAAATGGTGGGTTTGTTAAAGGATTTTATGAGAAAAAATGAATGATGAGGGTACTAATAAGAATGTATGTCTTAATTTGGTCAGTGGGCTGCTCAAGAATAGTTTATTGATAGAAGCGGATATTCTCTTATCAGTTGGTGTCGGAAGAAATTGTTAGGTCGCCTAAAACTACACTTACTGAGGAAGAGGCTATATGGGTGTTTTTGCGGTATTAAAGGGAAATTGTTAAGTAGAAATCTGGAGGCATTAAAATCTAGTAGGTTAATACACATTCAACAAGAGGGAGATGATAGGATAAAAGGGCGATGAAGGGCAAGATAAGGGAACATAAAATAGATTTAGTTGAGCCTGGTGAGAATGTGAATTATAATAGAGAAATTGATAAAGAGTGGAGAGGCCCAGAGAAAGTGATAGGAAAGGCGTGGTAGTTAAAAATGGAGGGAAAACATTAGCGGATGTTTGTAGCTAGGCGTACACAATTCTAGGTGATGGGTTCAACTGGAATATTAGTAGATGAGGTACGATGATCGTAAGAGTAAGATAAGGTAAAAAGAGAAATGGTGATACAAGAAATAATGATAGTAGTGAAGTTTTTGAGAATGAGAATGAATTTGTTGAAGTTGAGATGGAGGAAAACCTATTCAAGAGGAACAAGAGGAGATCCCTGAAGGAATGAAGAAAAAGTTAGATAGGAAAAAGGTATATAAGTGTAATAGAGAAAGTAATGAGAATATTGATGTGAAAGTGCTTAGTAGAGCTGGCAAGGCTACAAGTAAGAAGTGGAGTGATTCTTATAATATTAAAAATGTGGGTTGTGGGGACTGTAGTTGGATTGATTTTCGTGATTATAAGGATATTAAATGTATAGGTGGATCAAGAGGAGGTATGGTTGGTCGGTAATTGGGATAATGAAAGTGTTGAAAGCTACACTTAAGGAAATAGACAATTGGGAAGGGAATGATGTTTTTAAGAAGATTAATGATAGAGGTCAAAGAAGTGACTTAGGTGGGTGGTCACGGAAAAAATGAAAGAAGGTAAAGAAAAATGTAAGGCGAGATTGGTTGCGAGAGGTTTTGAAGAAGAGATGATTTAATAACTGAAGCACCTACTTGTTCAGGGGAGGTATTAAGATTGTGTTTAAGTGTTATAAAAAGATGGATGGGAGTGAAACTCTATTGACATAAAATCAGCGTATTTGCAAGGGAATATAATCAGGAGTGTGTATGTGATTCCTCCGAAAGAATCAAAAGAAGAAGAATGTATCTGGGAGTTAAAGAAGACTGTGTATGGGTTGAAAGATGCTGCAAGAGCTTGGTATGATAAAAGTGGTTGCAGTGATGTTGAATTGGGTGGAGTGAAAAGTAAGCTTGAACCAGCTTAATTATGTGGAAGAATGGAAGTCGTTTGGAGGGAATCATGTAGATTATTTATGTTTTGGGGTTCTAAGAGTTTATGGACACATTGTTATTAAAGTTAGGAAAGAAAGGCTTAAAATAGGGTCGGAAGATGTACAAAGGTTTAAATGTTATTATATTATTATTATTATCTTCCTTCTCCCTCCCCAAGACTGGGGGTAAGGTGCGTGACATGCATCGGAAAAGAAAAAGTAGTAGAAGAATATGACACAAGCCGAAAAGAAAGCCCAGCCTTACAGCCCCCTCTATACCTATTAGTGAGAACTCAGCGCAGTCAGAAAATCCACCCTAGAGCTTCACGGGACCGCGACAGACCCTCACTATGGCATATCGTCAAGTGTAGGGTTCATCCCTGTCGTCCAGGTGGGCAACACCATACCCACTCCACAAAACCCCTCCATTCCACTCCTATTATGCACCTTTATTCTCGCCTCTGCCAAACTCACACCTCTCTCCTTCAGACATTTCTTTACTGGACTCAATCATTTCTTTCTTCGGTCTCCCAGCCGTCGATTCCCAACACACTCACACCTATACATCCGCTACCAACCAACTGTCATTCATCCTTTCCATTTGAACCAAACCATCTCAGCGTACTTGCATTTATTCTCTCATTTACCTTTCTTCACACCACATAACTCTCTAATACGTTCATTCTTCATTTTATCAATTCTTTTCACAACTTAACACGTCTCTAAGATTGTCCATTTGAACACGTGGAACTTTAGATCTAATACCTCTTATCCAGACCATAGTCTCACTATATACATTAACACAGGTAACAAATACCCTCATGTAAGACCCTAAGGCGCCACTCAAGACTTAGTCCTTTACGTCCACCACGATTTAAGTCACCAGGCCCACCTTCTGCCATTCACAAACCTAAACAAAATTCCTACTACACTCTGCATCATCCTTTCCCTTTTCATCCAACATATATCCTAAATATTTAAACGCAAGACACTTGTTACAGCTGCCTCACCATCTCAACATAAACTTCACACCGAGACGGTCCTCACTTTATATATATATATATATATATATATATATATAATATTATATATATATATTATATATATATATTATATATATATATATATATTATATATATATATATATATAATATATATATATAAATATATTATAATATATTAAATATATATATATAAATATATATATATATATAATATATATATTATATATATAGATAAAATACTATTATCATATATATTATATATATATATATATATATATATTATATATATATATATAATATATATATATATATATATATATATAATATATATATATGTATGCTGATATATGTATATAGAGTATGTGTTGGATGTTAAATCAGTGAGGGGTTTAGGAATGGATTATCGGATCATTATGTTGTTCTATGTAAAATTAAGTTAGTGGGGGCTTGGATGGAGGAGAAGGTGGATACGAAAGGAAGTAGGTAAAATAAGAGTGAAAAGTTAAGTGAGCAAGACAATAAGGATAAGTATTGTAAGAGCGCTCGCTAGTAAATCGGTTGAATGTGAACAAGTGATTACTGAACAAATCTGGGGCCAAATGAAGGAAGCAATTGTTAGTAGCGCAAAGGAAGTGTGTGGGACTGTGCTAAAAAGTAGGAAGTCAAGAATGGTACAGCGAATGGTGGAGATGAAAGAGGTGCATGAAAGCGGTTTAAAGGTAAAAAAAGAAGCGTGGTTGAATGTACTAAAAAGCAAATGATGAAGTTTCAAAAGAAAAGATGCTTGGAATATATAGGAGGAAAAAGAAATACAAAGGTGCATACGTAGGAGGAAAGAAGAGAGGTAAATAACAGTTTGGAAGGAGGATGGAATGAGGACATACAAGGAATAGGAAGCTCTTCTCGAAGGAAGCGCGAAAGGTTAAGAATGAGAATAAAGGGGAATCTGCTTAGAATAATGGAATAGGGAGGCTTTTGTAACTGATGAAATGGATGTGAGGGGAGTGTGGAAAGACACTTCGAAAATCCTGCAAACAACATTAAACTAATGGTTGAGGTGTTATTGAATTGTGACTGGTGGTGGTCAGAAGGAATAGTATTTGGGGATGAGGTTTATAGTAAGGGAGGAGTAATGTAGAGTGAGGAAAGTGAAGAATGGTAAATCTGCAGGTATAGATTGAATCACTAGTGAAAATGATTCAAGAGCGGAGTGGCGAATGGTGTCTGATGATTGGCATTTGGAAGATTGTGTAATAAAGGTTTATGGAGGGTTATAGTTCCAAGGGAATTGAGGAGAGCAGGATGTAATAGTACCTTATATAAGAGTAAGGGAGAAAAGGGAATCTGTAGAAAATTATAGGCGAATAAGTTTATTGAGTGTTGTAGGGAAGTATATGCTGGTATTTTGGTAAAAGAGTGCGTAGAGTGACTGATTGGGGACTGGTTGGTGAAAACAAGGTGCCTGTTTAGGGAGTGGTAGATGAGATGTGTGCGATCAAAATCTTTACTTGAAACAAATGATTGAGAAAATGAGGAGAAGAAGAATAAATTATATTTTAGGTTTTATGGATTGTAACAACAGCGTTATGGATAGAGTTAATAGGGAAGCTTTTTGGCAGGTATTAGTGATATATGTGTTGGTGGGTAGGCTTTCTGAAATGGAATCAAAAGTATGTATTGACGATAGTGAAGCGTTGTAGAATAAATGTGTCAATGGTGATTGGTTTAGGATAGAGAGAGGGTTGAGACAGGGTTGTGTTATGTCTCCTTGTTATTCAATTTGTATATATGGATGGGGTATGAAAGAATTCGAGGTGGGGATGGCAGGAAATGGTGTTAGAATGATGGAGAATGGAGAGGGGTGAGAGTGCCCTACCTATTGTATGCGGCTGATTTGTTTTGTTTTGGCGAATCTGAAGAGAGTTTGAAGAGGATTGTAGAGAGCATTTGCAGCGTATGTAAACAGGAGGGCTTTGAAAGAACCGTAGATAAGAGTAAGGTATGTTTGTGAGTGAGGACAGGTCCTTAGTGTGAAGTTATGTTAGATGATGAGCAGCTGAGCAAGTGTCTGAGTTTTAAATATTTAGGTATGTGATGGATGAAAGAAGAACGGATGATGCAGAGTGTGTTAGTAGGAAAG
The DNA here is from genome assembly GCA_015478945.1 of Trachelipus rathkii. Classification (NCBI taxonomy): domain Eukaryota; kingdom Metazoa; phylum Arthropoda; class Malacostraca; order Isopoda; family Trachelipodidae; genus Trachelipus; species Trachelipus rathkii. The sequence goes on along the minus strand of JABUQX010116043.1, from coordinate 1,913 downwards.
TAGTGAATTGGCAGGAAGGTTGCTGGCTGCAATTAAAGATCGTTGGTAATGTAAAGGACTAAGTTTGAGTTGCGCTAGAGTCTTACATGAGGGTATTGTTACCTGTGTTATTGTATGGTAGTGATACTATGGTCTGGAATAAGAAGTATAGATCTAAAGTTACAATGTGTTCATATGGACAATCTTAGTGGGCATTGCTAGTTGGTGTGAAAGAATTAATAAAGTGCAGGAATGACGTTTAGAGAGTTGTGTGGCGTGTGAAGAAAGGGTAAAATGAGAGAATAAATAAAGTATGTTGAGCATGTTGTTTTGCGTCATGTGGAAAGGCCAACATGAAATGATAGCGGTTGTTAGGAATGTATAGTGAGAGTGGTGGAAACCGACCGGCTGGAGAGGACGAAGAGGAAGTTGGATTGAAGTCGCTGTGAAACGATGTCTGGAAGGAGAGAAATGTGAGTTTGGCAGGGCTGAGAATAAAGGTGCATGATTAGGGAGAGGATAATGGCGGGGTTTTGATGGGGGCATGGTGTGGCCCACCTGCGGCCAGGGATGAAACCCTTACATGACGTTACCATAGTGCAGGGTCCGTCGCGGTCCAGGATGCTCTAGTTGATTTTCTGTCTGTGACGAGTTTTCACTAATAAATGGTACAGGGCGGTAAAGCTGGGCCTTCTTTTCGACGTTTGTCATGTTCTCTACTGCTTTCTCTTTCGATGCTTGTACAGCCACCTACCCCAATCTTGGGGGAGCAAAGAGAAAGGTGGAAGAAAGAAAGAGAAAGATATATATATATAATATATATGATATATATATATATAATATATATTATATATATTATATATAATATATATAATATTATATATATATATATATATATATATATATATATTATATATTTATATATATATATATATTATATATATAATAATATATATATATATATTATTATATATATATAAACCTGCTCCTCTTACTTCTTTAGGGCTATTTTCCCTGTCTGACACAGGCAGAAGTTCGGATGGATGGTTTTCTATGGAGGAGATTTCAGTTTCTGAATCCACTGAAGTTGGATCAGTTTTACTGGATCTTTTCCTTCAATGCTTTTAGGTTTCTGTGAAATAAATGAACTTCAGACAGAACCTCCTTTATGATGCCTAATCTTTTAGTGACATACGAAAAGCAATTAAAAAAAAAACACTTATCCTTCATAGGAATTTCATTTTTACTATTACTACCACCTACCATCAGATATCACCAATCAGCTGCTACTCTTAAGCACTATATCTTTTAAAAGCTCAAAAGTTTCTAAAATTTTGAAAAGAAAATTGATAGCATAATTCTTTAAAAACAAGTTTAAAGATAAATTTATTTTTGAAACTTTATCTATTATCAATTAAATCATATATAATATATATATATATAGTATATAAATGTTATAAATTTCTAAACATATTATATATATATTAACAAATTTTTTATATAAATTATATATATATATATATATATATAATATATATATATATATATATAATATATAGTTATTATACCGTAAGAATGGGGTGATTGAGAACCACACGGGCTATTTTGAGAAACGGATTGGCTATGAGAAAACGGGCCACTCCAAAAAATTTATTATTATTGCTTAAAATTAAATTGAAACCTAACTGAATAGATAGGACAATTCATAAAGTAAACGGTGCGCCAAGTCATTGAAATTTTATTCACTAAAGATATCTGTTTTTGTTTTCAAAATTAAAAACCTGCATCTTTTTTCGAATTTTTTACAAAATGCTAAAGGTGTGTAACTGCCCAAAACTAAAAAAAGTTACGACAAAGAAATTTTAAACGACGATTTCTGGAAACCCTTTGAAATAACAGAAAACCTTAATTCGATAGTTAGTACATTAACTGCG
>JABUQX010116042.1:15000-24936 GCA_015478945.1 Trachelipus rathkii | reverse complement strand
ATAATATGTTTCATGAAAAGAAAAGTCGTTTTCTAAATTGAAGCATTTAATTTTCCATAATAATAATAAAAAAAAATGAGTAAAATTTCTTGTTACTTCTTTTAGAGTCCATAAAATTTTCAAAGTTAAAATACTATTTTTTTTTAGAGAAATGGTCTTAACACAAATTATAGATACGTTTAATATATTCTCGACATATTAGATAAAAATATGATTTAATTATTACAATAATAAATTTTAATAGTTTTTATAAATACCAAATATTTCAACTGCATTTGTATTGAAAACCTGTTTTAAATAAAAATAAAAATTTATTAATATTTTCTATAATATTACGTATATATATATAGCTTTTTTCTCACTTACTATACACTTTAGAAAGAGCCAAATTACAAAATATTAGTATAGCTCTTAAAGGTCTGCAACTATACATTAAATTTTACAATTTCATACACTTAGGAAAATTATTTGTTTCAATATATTATAATTAAACATATAATAATTTGGTATACGACGCGGAGTATTTATATATATATATATTATATTATTATCCATAATAAAGGTCAATTTAAAAATAATTAGATAGTAGTATTCATCATTTTTAGATAATAATGTAATATCATATAAAACTACAATATCAAAAAAGCGCAGAAAACGGTCACTAAGTTACATATTAATACAAATAACAGCTTTTAAGCAGTAGATCTAAAGATTGTTTAGAGCGTTTTTTAGATGTGTAAAAAATTTTACAGATAATGCCCCGATAATTGAATATAAAAATAAACGCCGAGAAGAATCTAAAACATATATAGATGGTGACGTCATTTTCGCGCCTAAAATGAATAGAACGCCGTTTTTCTACAAATATTTTTTTTTTTATATAAATTCTAAAAATTTTAGATAAAGTCTGACGAATAGATAAAAGGCTAAACGCTTATTGAGTAACATATGAAATGTGAAATATCGGCTGAACCTAGATCACGAAGGTAACTTTTAATTAAAGGAATATATATTACTACTATCGCTCAAGGCTCTGTCTATGATATATCTAATTGGACAATGTTACAAGAGCTGACTCGGCTTTTTCTTTAGTTTCGGGGATTCTATCACATTCCCAGACAGACTTTAGTTTTTTAAAGCATCCTTACTCAATTAAGAACCAGCTAATATATTATAATAGCGCTTATTTCGAAAGTTACACTTAAACTTCCGTTTCTCTTTTTATAATATATCTAATTATAGATTAAAATTATAATATCGATTCTCATTTCACTGATACAAGTAGATTATTTACCAATCATAAATTGTATTAAAGTAATTACATAAATATACAAATGGAGTTCTCTTTGCACTTTGGTCAACAATTCTATGTGATTTTTTTTAACTTTATTATTATATTAATTATAATATATATATAATATATTAGGATGGGTCTGAATATTATATATAATCCATTAGATAAATAAAAATATTGGACCAATTATTATATTGGTGTATTGTTTTCGTAAATTATTGGGGCCTATATTGGATGTGTACAATAAAGCTGTGATCTCTTCCCATATATACTACTCGAGTTATAATAAAAAATTATGCCAGCTAAGTTTTTTTAATAAATGATGATATGATTTAATATATTATTAAGTATTATTCTGATTAGACATAATACTACTATATATAACATAAATATAATTAAAAAAAAACATCGTCATTCTCTCTGCTATTCCCCAAAGTTCAATCAATAAATTACACCTACTACTGTGATATATATGGTTTTGTGAATCTTTGTATTCTTATTCTTTATCTCATATACCTTCTAACTTTTCCCCGAGAGAACCAGTAATGGCTCTTTGGCTGCCGGTAACGAGGCTATCGGAAAAGAACATCGAAGTGTGAATGGCGGCACAATCTAAGCTAGGGTGTCGTTTTTCAAGAAATATGACCCTAATGCACTTATCCGCCCTGAACCCGGTCAGTATCGCATTCCTTACTAAATTAGTGAGAACTCAGCACCACATCATCTTGACAAAAATCAAATGAAGAAACCAGAAATAGAAAAGATATACCCAAGTCCACTAAAAAACATAGCTTACATGGAGACAAAGCCGATTTGGCGAGTAGTCCCTCGAATATGGATAAAGATCGTAACAATCAGAGATAGAGACGTGGATCATATGTTCACACCACCTTGCGTGACCTCAACACTGAGAGCAGCCGAATAGCGAAATGGATGGATGGATGGTTGGTGATGGCATCCCATTGAACTCAGGAAAACTTCCGCCCCCCACACATCAATCCCCCTGTCCAGAAGTGTACAACATTTCCAGTTGAGTATTTAATCACCTTTCTTCTCGCCCCTTCTTTATCCTTGAAAGTCTTCCACCAAGAGACAATATTATTCTCCTTATCAAAATTAATATAATATACTATAAAATATATAATCATTCGAGTATTTCTATATATATAGAGACTATCATATACCTATTTACTATTTTTTTCTATTATCGTAGTCTCTATACCATACCCGGTTACTAGGATTACCCACACATAGTATATCATATACTCAGCCACTATATATACATATTCATCACGCTTTTAACACACCGACTATCTATTATATATTATATAATCATAGTATATAACCTTTATCCATAGTGTATATATAATGGTAGAATCACTAAATCCATCTGCATACATACTTTCTATATTTATCTCCTAATATATATCATTTACTACCTATGATACTCTATTACTATCACACACATATATATATATATAGTATATATATAATATGACTATATAATATTATATATACCACTGTCTCTTAATATGAAGTGCTATATCCATGTCAACAATTTATCAAAAATTCTTCTCAATCACATCCTCATGCACACGACCCACACTTATTCCTTCTCCAAGACTGGGGGGTAATAATGGAATAATTTAAGAAAAGAAAATTTGCTCACTAAGCATTTCCTAACAAATAGTCCATTTTCACCTGAACACATTGAACATTTTTAGTAGCATAGTAGCATTGTGCGCTCTCATTCTCATAAGGACACGATAGTCCACTCAGCTAATCTATATTCATAAATACTCACAAATGGGTAACAACTATCTATTTTATCCAAATAAAGGGGCCTCTAATATAAGGTAAGAATACCATTCCACTAACGCAAAAGGAAATCAATACCTAGTCTTGTTTCTCCAGCACCCTTATATTTAATCAATATCCGAAGAGAATCATCTCCACAAACGAATTTATAATATTGAGAGTCAACACAGGCCACGCACTCTGTTATACCTGAGTCACAATTCCACAAACTCTTACCTGACTAACATTGTATAATAGTGCTGTAAATACTGCTGGCACTCGATCAACCGTGATCCACTTTCCCTACAACTATACTTTCCCTTCAAACTGACCATATACATACATAGCGACGTTCTGGCTTACAAAAATAAAAATACACTAGAATCAGCCAGGGTCTCAATGTTACACATACCCTTGCACGTGTCTTTTCTACCCACATTTCAATAATACTATACATCTTTATCACTTCACCACTAGAAGGAGTGATCCTCATCACTTCGAGCTCAGCATTAAACCTATTGCGATTATCTTTTCAATTTTCCATTATCACAGCATTGCTCATCTTCTTCAATTCCATCCATCACTCCCGCTATCACTTTCAACCGCACCCGCTTCTTATGGTTCACTTACTCCACTGGTCTGCCGCCATAATGTCCTCGATCGATCACGTACACAATGAATTAATGTACAAGTCGTGACGTACCTAAAATACACCCTTCTACAATTATAACGTCTCTAATCAAATCTTAGAGTCTGGCAACAACAAGGAAGCCTGCTCAACACATAATGAGGAGCGTTTAAATCCAAATATCATGCAGGACTCAGCATAATAAATAGGGGTAGCAGCACTTCATCTCAGCACTTATCTATACTCAATTCTCAATGGACCTATCACATGTACCGATTCTAACCATTCTTCCCTTATTATTCCTGCGAGTCTCCATTTGATCAGCTCTACACATTGTTGTAAGGTAACTACTTAAGTAAAGTAAAAGAACTGATCTTTCTAATCGCTCTCATAAAAAGTAACTCTATCCCAATGTTTACATAGGCACACACACCACACACACATCTCGAATTCGTTTCATAACCCAGCACCAGTCAATATACCAAATTGCATAATAAAAGCCGAAATAGATAAAAAATTGCGAGGAGCGTATCTTTAGTTTCAATTCTAATACCTTAGCCCACGCCTCTTAGTCACACTAATATCGTATCTTCCTCAAACAATCATAAAATCTAACCAAAAGGATTAATAGATCCTGTAGAGCACGATGGAAACACAGCGCTAAGGAGTGCAGTGTAATTACTCTACAAAACACTCAATTCTGAAACACCAATTTTTGACAAATAAAAAAAAGGGATACATTAAACTGAATACGATCTTTTCTGTTAAGCATTATAATCTCAACACACGCTTTCATCATAAAACAAAATACGCGTGCGATAATACAATTATTCACATTGTTTATAATGATTTTTCACCACACTAGAGAAGTCATCCATCACCTAACCTTGTATTGCAACACTTATCACAACATACTTATTTCAAAAGAGCGATTGATAACTAACAGTGTTCAAAGGTGTTTAAAAGTGGGAGACTCTTATTACACTGTAAAACAGTATGGTGACTGTTCGGTTGTATTTGTAATTAATATATTTGCAAGATCCTCATAAACCCCTAACATAAATGCATTATTTTATACATAAAACTTACCCTTATGTCTAAATTGTTAGTTTCTATGTAATGTTTGTTCAGTTCTTTCAGTCAGTGAAAGCACTTTCATCTACGCATTTGGTTTCTGATATTTTCTTTGTTTACCAATCAGTTTGTCACATCTGACGCCGTCTTTCGAACACCAGATACCAGCATAATCTTCTAAACAGCTAGAAAAAGCTCAAAGCCCATAGTGAAGATATAATGATATTTTTACCCCGATTTAGTACATTATTTCTAGTCAGATAAATCCCGCTTTCTCTATTACCCTAATAAGCCTTTCTATTACTCGTAAATTATTAAGTATGGATATTCTAAATTTATTTACCTTGATAACTATAGAGTATGTTCTTTAAAGTGTGAAATGCCTACTCCCTTCAAAAGTAGTTACTCACATGATATGCCTTTGGTAACTAATATTCCTTTAATACCTAGCTCTTAACTAAGATGAATTAATATGCTCTATATATATTAGTACTTAGCTACATTAACTTTCAAAAACATCTTTCGCATCATATTATTTCACACATTACAATACGGCCATCACACGTTCTTGATTCTATTATTATCACCAGTATTCTTAATCAATACTATATCAGGACCTGTCAAGATTATAAGCATCTTAGTTGTTGCTAACTTTTTTTCACTTACTAATTTTCACTTTCACAAAAATTTTCAGTACCTGGGAAAATCATCAGATTATTAATTTTAAGATAGACGCATATCAGCTTAATTGTGAAAGAATACAAAAGTATCATAACGGTTCGAATATGTAGGCGTATACAGTACTACCCAGTTACCGGTCCTCCTCTTATCATAAAATAAAACGCTCGATCAACCAAAAATACCTATTCTTACTATCTTGGCAGGACCATTCAAAACCCAGTCAATATATCTAACACATTCAACCGTATCACCGATCTTCAATGTAACTGTTAATAATTGAGAATTGTGACGAGGATCTGCTCCGAAGTGTTCTTAATGTTTGTCTACCCACACTTACACCTCTCCATCTTGAACCATACTGTATTCATGCAGTTATCAAAAAAAAGCACTCCACTCCCTATTCATATATTCTAAATAAAGCAGATTCCCACTATCACTTAATTTACCTATCTTTAGTTCTATAACCTATATCTTTATCGTCTTAACGCTTGTCGCGTTCCACAGGTATCACGATGGACTTCCAATATCATTTCACGGAAGTTGTAAATTAGATCCCACATATTCATACTCCTTATTCTCAAAACGGTTTCTATTATAGATACGTTATATAGAAACGTTACCATTCTTATGTTATTCTCTAACTTATCGATATACAACCTTTTATGAGTATATTTTCATTTTTTCTCCTTATTATAATTCCCCGGCTGCGACATGGAGAAATTACGACGCTTGTTTCACGAGAAGCCTTTGGGATACTAGGTAGTTCCTTTCCATCATCGGCATTTTTGACGTTTTTCTTATCACAACACTTTATACCAGAATTTACATAACATCAATAGCTTTCATGTGATCTCTAAAACCAATTTCAATCTGTTAGACAATTCTTTATCTTGGAGCGATATCTCTTGGCCATAGCATTTATAGACGAGCACTACACCGATGTATACTACGGGATACCCAACACCGAGCAACACTAGCCACTATATAACATAGGTCCTGTAGTTCGCACACTATCAACGAGTTAAGTTTAATGCATCTCCTGGTCTTTGCCCGACCATACAAGATTAGGTCGAGTCAGGTTATCAATCACTTGTTTCACGGTTGAAGTTTTGGCATTGAGGAATTTACACACGGGGTGTATCGTCTCCGCTTTTTAACTTGAGCGACAAGACGATACTCAATGTGACATTCTTATCGTTTCTAATTGTCTTGCTCACTTGTCTAACTTCCTGCACTGCTTATTTTATACAAACTTCCAATATAGTGAATTCCACGTATGTTATTTTCAAAACCTTTATGTTCCTCTTCGCGATGCCACATAGCCTCTTTTGTTTCTGGCACTAATACAAAAGTAGGTGTCATGATTGTATTACGAGTGTATCTGTAGAATGAACAATCCATTATTATCGCGTAATGGTAATCGTCGTTATAGTATATCCCATTACGAGCGTAAAATACCGCCCATTACACTTGATTTTAAACATGCCAACAGACTAGTTGTAAAGTAGGTACAAAAGTTTTTCTGGCACCCAGGATAACTAATGCCCTCACTTTCATATTCTCTTCTTTATTCTTCACTATCTAAACCCACTACTGAAAACCAAACTCAAAATCATGTAGCTTTTATTCAGCCGTTAAATAAGAATGCAACCATATTCTGTACTGATCCTTACTAAAGTTGATTTCGTACAACAAAATCTCACAGTATAAGCTTATAAACTTAATATGTAAACATAACTTTAATGGATAACACATTATGGAGTGTATTTAATAATGTAAAGTAGTTAGTTTAATCTTGTCTTATACAGCATTATACCTATTACTTTATTCTCTTTAACACTAGAAATTCAAATCACCATAGTGTTACCCTAACTATTCACTCTAGAAATTTTTCTCTCACGCCATCCATTTAACTATAGTTAACGTAGTAAAGTATGGATATACGTATCACCCAATAAAACTATCACTAACTGTTCTAATCATCGATATCATATGACCATCAATATATTTATCATATTTAAGTTAGCTAGTTACCTTCTTTTATGATCACAGACTTAACCTAACCCATATCAGTCAAAGTCAAAGTATACCGGTTATCCACAGTACCAATGTCCCACCTAAAGACTACTAATTAGGTCTAGTAAGCACTTCGGGCTACCTTACAGAGCGAACGGCGGGCTGTGTTCGGAAATCAGTCTCAAGAATCATGCTTTCCAGATTTATAGTGAGACCTAAATGATATACATAACGGTTTGAATATATCGAGCTAGTATCAAAACAACCGCTAATTCACATGATATGAATAATAAGTAATATATATATAGTATATATACTAGATATAGTATATAAGGTATAAATATTAAAGTAATGCTACAGCAAATTTGAGTATCACGTATATAATAGGGTATATTTTATTCAAAGCATATACATTATATTATACCGTTTTATCGACGAAGCAGGACAAAATATACACATAACCTAAGATACAATACGTGTAGACATAATATCATCACTCTTGCGCCAAATTGAAATCTTGTGGATGGCCATTGCAACACTGATAAATCTTCTGAACCCGAAATTGGTCAGAGTAAAAAACGTAAAGGAATACCGAGATCACCGACTCGAAAATATTAATCAATTAACCAAACGTCAAGGCCAGTTCGGAGAAGCACCTTCTTTTATACCCGTAGTATCGCTCTCCTTTAAAAAAAAAAAAAAAATAGAATAAAAGCTGAATTAAAAAAAAATAACCGAGTTAATATCTAAAATGGAAAAATAAAATATGCTGCAATACAGTTTTATTATAAATAATTCCTCATAGCATCATGTGTACCATTAATCACAAATTTTCCTCTATATATAGCTTCGGTCAATTACTATACTCTATTTTTTAATCTATGTAACTACTTACCTTGGGGGTAGTCCACCGCACTTCAAATAATTAATTAGAGCAAAAACATAATGAGATATTAGAAAAAGATGTTATAAATACCTCAGAGCATATTGACTTTTCATTTGAAAAACATTTGCATAATGAAGTTCAATTTTGTCTAAGAGAATCCCCATATCTAATATTTAGATATGATAGAATACGAAGTTCAAGTCTTTACCGCGCCACCAATTAAATATAAATAGCGTTAGTGATCAATACTTTGTGGGGCAAATATCGATAATGATCAATGGTTAAATGCTATATTATGTGGGCTAATTTTACGTGAGAATTACAAGATCAATGATTAACTTATTTTGTTGGCCTTTCGTATAAATATATAATTAATTGATCATATGGCCTCATAGTGGTAATAGAGATAAAAGAATCAGGAGATTATAATTATATGATATGATGTTATAAGAACGGCTTATTGCTGTGTCAAAACTTAGAAAAGGCGGTAATTATATTCCATAGGCCAATTCGTGTGAGGGACCAAGCAATAATGATCAATGATCAAATTTCTTTATGTGTGCTTCCAAATAAAGATAATGATCAATTAATTTTATATAAAAAATCTATTGGTGGCCAATACGATAATAATTTAATTAATGATTAAATTCTGTGTATGGCTAATACAGATTATTCTTGCACCTTGACTAAATTAACTTTTGAAATAACAGGCATGATTCATGTTTCATTGATTAATTTTATGTGGCCAATATGATAATAATAATCCTTGTGGACAATAGGATAATTGATCAACGATTAAATCTTGTGTGGTCAATACTATAATGGTCAACGATTAAAAGTAAATCCTGTGTGGTCAATACCATAATGGTCAAAGATCAAAAATAAAATCCCTGTGCTAGGTTAATTACCCATAATGTATTTCAAGTTATACGATTAAAATTAATCCCTGTGTGATCTCAAATATACTATAATATGTCAAAGATCAAAAAATATAAATACTGTTCTTGTGGTCTCAATCACACGTAATAATCAGTGAATGACATCAACTTCCTTGTGACCACACTTAATACCTCATACCTACTAGGTCCATTAATATGCTATCGAACTACAAATTAAAATAAAGGCCTGTGATTTGAATATTAAATAAATGTAAAGGAAAAATATTTCAAATTTATTTTTGAATTTTAATTAATATTTTAAAAAGAGCTCAAAATACTTTACCGATTGGTCTTCTTGTCCCACATTGATATACTCAACTCCATTTTTGAGTTGGTTCGCTATCACTTCGGGATCACCTGAAAAATAAAAAAAAAATAACTAAATAAGGTTTACGAAAGCATTACTAAGTTACAGCTTACTTTACTTGAAAACTTACATACTACTACTCAGCTGACTACTATAAAAAACTAACATATTATTATTAATACGTTAATTATAACTTATTATTATTTACACTTATTATATAACCAAAACACATTAAAAATTATATTATTATTAAGTTATATTTATTTAATTATTTATTTATTATTTATTACTATTATTATTATTATTTGTACTTAC
>JABUQX010116042.1:0-7500 GCA_015478945.1 Trachelipus rathkii | reverse complement strand
CGTTCACTGATAGCTTAATATCTAATATAAGAAATCTTTACTCTTGTTTTCACATACTGTATTATTGTTGGCCGACGTACCGGGTTCAGTGCGGTGCGTGGTGCGCGCTCAATTTGGTGCGGTGCCGTACGGTACACAATTTGAGTATCACGGTTCAGTGCAGTTTTAAAAATATTGAGCTGCGGTGCGGAACGTGGGTGCGTATTGAAAATAGAAGTTTTGTGAGAAAAAAATGGTTTTTGGTGCGGTGGGGTGCCCAGCCAATCCTACCCAGTATCAAAAAAACATACAATTATTAACACGACTGGGGAGACGTAGCAAAAGAAATATTATTGGGTAACGAAGGAACTGAAGAAATGTTTTTTTTTTCTTATTGTGAAATTAAATGAGTCTGGTATCGAAGGTGGAGCTGGGGTCTGAAAAAAAAAAACGCACCAGCTTCGGAGTTCCTGAAAATTAACATCAATCTCTCCAAAATTTCATTTCTTTTAACTTAAGACCAAATTTTAAACTTACTTTCTCGAAATTTTTAAAAATAATAGAAATGCAAGTTCCTTCATCCAATATCTATTTACCCATTATATTTTTTAAATTAAACGATGCACAATCAAGTCTATTTCGTCCCTTCAAGTTTAAATTTCCATTCAACTTTCATTATCAATCTCTATTAATTTTTTGTTTACATTTGTTCATTTTTTAACAATGGCCATTCTCATTAACTTTGTAACTTCCTCGTTGCATTTTATTTTAACATTCAAACTTTGAACAAAATTTCTACATGCATTGTTAAGCTTGTTCCTCTGAACAAATGTTCACCCTTTCAGTATTCATCCCCATTTACATTATTTCTTTCTGTAGAATCCAGAACTGTCTCAATAGTGTTAAAATGTTAAATTCTTTTACAATGAAGAAAACTGAAAAGAAAGTCTGGTTCGAAGAAGTTAAATTATTAAGACAAGAAATTACAGCTTGTTTCAGCAACCTCTCATAATACCAAAAACAACCTGTTTAACAATAACCTCTTCTCATTAACATATTATTCCACAGCATAATTTAGGCTAAGTCTATGATAATGTCTACTCTATCGAGAAGTTTGTCCCTAAACTATTCACAATATATATATCTTTTATTTTCCTCACTTTTCTTTTAAACTTTTCCGGCAACTTTTCCCTAAAGAGTAAAGTTTACCAAAGTATTTTTGTGGTTTACCTTTGAGGTTAGAAATTTTTGGGATAGCAGTAAACCAGCAGCAGCTTTAAATTTACCTTATACTGTACATTGCCGAGAACGAAATTTTTTTTCTCTATACATGAAATTATCTGTTATAAATAACAAACAATTAATAGCTTTTCATAAACTTTAGATCACTTTTTCTGACCTTCAAATTAATGCAGTTACATTTGATTCCATTTCTATAACAACAACAACAACGATAATAATAATAACAATAATAATAATAATAATAATAATAATAATAATAATAATAATAATAATAATAATAATAATAATAATAATAATAACAATAATAATAATAATAATAATAATAATAATAATAATAATAATAATAATAATAATAATAATAATAATAACAACAACAATAACAATAACAATAATAATAAATACCCTTACCCTTTTTCATCTCAAAATCCATTTCTGGTTAAAAAACTTATTCATACGTGTCTCAGCTAAACGGAATATTTAAAAAACAATGTAGAAAAATAAACATTGATTCACTTCTAGTTCATTTCCTACTAGCCTATAAGTTCATTATCATTATAATTATTATTGTTTTTATTTTATTTCATTTCATCATTTCCATCTTTTATCTAAATTAAACATTAAAACGCATCCTTGGAGGCTCTTCAAGATTTTAAAACACATTCCATATAAAATGTACAAAAATAATGTAAATAACACCACGAGACCTATCCTCCACTGGCTCACGTAAACACTAGTTTAAATTGATATATATCATTACCATGAATAACACACTCTCAAAATAACAATGCAGCACTTGTGTATAACGATTAACAAATCTAACCCCCCCAAAAAAAAAACACACACTCCAAGAGAGTGAACGAGAGAGTAAGAGAGGCGAAATAAAAACACACACCCACTCATCCAAGGCGCGCAGGTGAACTGACAAGAGAGGAAGGACATCGGACAGGTAACCTGCATTGCATTAATAATACACACACACACAATAATAATAATAATAATAATAATAATAATAATAATAATAATAATCTTATAATATTTAACTGCTCCATTTTACAACAAAATCATTTAATATCAATTTACAGTGTTCAAATACTAATTAATTATCAATATTGTATTTATAGGGCAATTATACATTTATTAATACTTTTAATAATAATAATAATAATAATAATACACACACACACATATAATTATTATTATTAATTATTATTATTATTATTATCAGTGTTTCTAATTAAATATAGTTAACGTTCTGCCGGGTGAAAGGTAACTAATGAATACAATGTTAATAAGTTTTTTAATTAATATATATATATATATATATATATATATATATATATATATATATATATATATATATATATATATATATATATATATATATATATATATATATATATATATAAGATATATATATATATATAAATATATATATATATATATATATATATATATATTGGTTATTATTTTTATTAAAATATATAAATATATATATATATATATATATATATATATATCCTTAGTGTAGGTTATTTTCAAGTTACTAGCATTGCTATTTTTGTAATATTTCAAATTGTATTTCAAAATTGATAATGAAACATTCTTGAATGTAAACTGATAAAGATTTTCTGATTCCTTATCTTAAATCTGCCTGACTTAAATTCACACGTTTTAATTAAAGGTTAATTTATAGTTCATAATTCATTTATTGAAGTTGCCATCCACATTAGACATCCTCCTTCGCATCTGCGAGTAATCTATAATCTAAAAGCTTTCTCTCTCTCTTTCTCTCTCTCTCTCTCTCTCTCTCTCTCTCTCAAAAAAAAAAAAAAAAAAAAAAAAGATTGAGTAAAATAGAATTTATCAAAATCTCTGCACATCAGAATATAAAGTAAATCAAAATTTCTTTAAAAAAAAAAAAAAAAAAAAAAGGGTTTTTACCTGTTATTTTTAAACCGTATGAGCTGCACTACCAACGTGGTCGCAGAGAAAGCTTTAACCACAAAAGGTCTATAAATTTGTCCTTAACATGGTATTATTACGCTTTCGGTCCAGTTTGTTAAAAAAAAAAGCATTGAACTCATTAAAATCGATAAATAAACTAAAGAATATATTGAGATAGATATAAGTTCAATTTCATATAATAATAATAATAATAATAATAATAATAATAATAATAATAATAATAATAATAATAATAATAATAATAATAATAATAATAATAATAATAATAATAATAATAATAATAATAATAATAATAATAATAATAATAATAATTTGAAATTCTATATCTATAAGCAATGAAAAGTGGTAAAAGGCAGGCCCATACAAAACCAAATTTTAACTATAGTAATAACAACAATAACAACAACAACAACAACAACAACAACAACAACAATAAATAACGAAACTACTTTCAGATATTTTTTGTCAAAAACTTAAATTACGCAAAGGTCAAATATTAATTAGATATGATCTTAAAAGAGTGACACCGCCCGAGGAAAAGCTAAGAAATTTCAAATATTTTCTTTCAGAAGTCCATTAAAAAAAAAATTGCTAATTTTTTTTTGCTTTTTCCTTTTTAATCTACTTTTCTATTTAGTGCAATAACCTCTAATGAAATAATAAATTACTAGCAACAAGGTTTCTCGGTTACATAATAAAGTATTATATATATATTTATTATATATATATATATATATATATATATATGTAAAGTAACACTTATTGTTAACCTTTTAGTATTGCTTCATATATTGGTTATTATATTTATATGAACTGAAAATATATAAATATATATTTACATATATTATACTATGTATAAGGTTGGTTGTAGGTTATATGCAGTTCTTATATATATATATATTATATATATATTATTTATATATATATATATATATATATATATATATATATATATATATATATATATATATATATATATTAGGGATGTACCAGAACCAGGTTCTGGCCGGAACCTCGATTTTTTTAAAGTTCCGGTTCCGGCCGGTACTTACCGGAACTTTCCACTTTATCAAATGTCTTTCTTTAAAAAAAAAAAAAAATCTGTAATTGATTTGTCATTTACTCAGTTATGATTATGCATAAAAAATAATATAGAAAATTGATCAGCGAATTATGACGTAATAAATTCACGAAAACAGAAGGAATTTTTCGCTAAGTAAAGCGATCTTAGTGAAGGTAGTGTTCACGGGATAACCCAATTCACACTACTTTGTTTATAAACAAATGGTTACCACGTGGATTTGGTGATAGGCAAACCGAAAATTGAGATTTTATCAAATTTTTCAAACTCAACTAAATAAGTTTTTGCTTTCACTAATTATAGTAATTAATAGAATAATAGTACACATTATTAAAGTTAACACAAAAAAAGTTTATCACAATTCACAAATATGTATTTCTTTTTCTCAAGTTAAAATATAAGTTTTTATCAGTTTTTTTTAAGCATGAAGAGTGTAAGACCGTCATCGTGTTTGTCATTTGTGCTTATGCTCGATAAGAAATGCTTACAGAGTTGTAGCACAAATTTTGTGCATAAACGATTGCGATTTCTCATAAAACTTTTATTTCTATGCCAAAATTGGAATCAGCTGTGATGGAGCATGATTTTGGAATAAACAGAAATATAAAAATAACAAATGGTTTATATTACAAAAATTGATCAACTATTGTGATGGAGTTTATCGATTTAGAAGAAATTGGATTTAAAGTTAATTTTATGGAATGAACCATTCGAAATTCAAATGGGCCTACCGCGCTGCCATCATGTTTGTTTTACATTTTTTCTTAAGATCGAGAAAATTCGGCAAGCAAGTGAAATAGCAACCTTGCAGAATTAAGGAATTTCCTTACGTTTGATGAGCATATTTTACGATTTTGAGCTAAGTTTGACAAAAACGCAAACTCGAGCATTTACATTTCGTAAGCAAAATGCAAAAACGAAAACGGCTTAAGAGAGAGAGAGAGAGAGAGAGAGAGAGAGAGAGAGAGAGAGAGAGAGAGAGAGAGAGAGAGAGAGAGAGAGAGAGAGAGAGAGAGAGAGAGAGAGAGAGAGAGAGAGACCCGGGTTTTTTTTATACAAACTCTATCGATAATATCGCGTTACAAACTCGAGCAAAAATCTACCTTTTTTGCTCGAGCGATATCATTTTCTGATTTTTAAACTTTGAAGGACCGTAGAACTTTACATAGTATATTCCTATTTTACTTAATAAATTTACTGATCCGCTTATCCAAATTTTGGGTTACAGAACTAAGAGCTCAATATGGATATGACAAGATGTCAGATACTTCTAGAGACTCCACTTGTTAATCTGACAAGTTTTCAGTAGAATGTGTAAGGTATGGGGGGTAACCTTTTTCATACCATGCGCCAATTTTTTTCACATTCAGTACAACTTTAAATTGATATATATAGTATATATATATGTATATTATATATATAAAGATGTGTAGTATATATATATATATATATATATATATATATATATATATATATATATATATATATATATATATATATATATATATATATATATATATATATATAACGAAACTTCAGGATATTTTGGAAATATTCTATAAAGTATAAACAATAAAAGAAATATGTCGCAAATTTATCAAACACGAAAAATGCAAAAACGTTAAAGAGAAAGAAACTACTTGCACATTATTATTAATTAACTAGAATTGAAACGTATTTTAATATATATATAGATATATATATATATATATATATATATATAGTAGTATATATAGAAAAACAATAAATATAAAAACATATATATATATATATATAGAGGTATATATATATATATATATATATATATATATATATATACCTAATGTGTATATTCCGAGTTTTATCCACAATCTATTAATATAATTGTCTTACAGGGTGCGGGACGGTGACCCAACTCGAATGCACCCCAACAACTGAGATTTTGCAATTGATTATATACTTTTTGGGCTAGTATTGAAATTCAAATATAGGAAGGTTGTGCTTGAGAAAATCAATTTTCTGTCTTTTCTGCTGAGAGGTCCAGCTTTTTCTTCATCACAGAGTGATAGCCCTTGTAGTGCTGGGGGAATACTTTCCCTCTCACTTGGAACACTCAGGTTGGAGGACAGGTCAAGTATTTCCTTGCAAGTTTCCTCAAGCATGGGTAACTTGCTTAACTTTCCTCCAACTGATAGGATTCATCATTTGTATTTAGTCGTTTTTCTTGGTGATAGTTTTCAATCATTTGCACTACATCTTGTGGAAATGCGTGGTGTTTCCTCATCACTGCTAGGACTGTAGAAACCTTCCTTTTAATTAAGTGGAGGAATTAAGTAGGACTGTATGAATTGAAGTTTTTCAACCATAAATAAAGTATCGATTTAACTTGTTCTAATATTGTACAAAAACGTCTTTATAACGGGGAATCAAGTAAGTTGCAATAGTATGAAGGTCATTAATTTCCACAACAAAAGCGTTTTTCTAGCTCTAGTTTTATTACATCTTTCATTCTTTTTAAATCGTCATCATTTTCTCTTGAAGATGGTTAAAAATGCTTCCTTAGCGTCGAGATTAATGGTATTACTACTGGGAGCATCGGAGACAATTCTGTAGAGGCGCTGATTTTTGGTAATTTCTTCAAATGGTTTCAATAGCTTAATGCAGTGATAAGATGTCATTTTCCACATTGGTAAGAATGTTAACTTTGGAATATGAACTGGCGTAAAAGGCAAGAGGTTCTTTGAGCAATACCATTCTTTCCATCATATGAAGTGTACTATTCCAGCGAGTTGGAACGTCTTTGATAACAGTAAGATATGAAAGATTTGCTGCCGTTTTTTTGAATTGCCCTTTTTTCCCTTAACTCATTTCTTTCTTTTCATTTTCAGATTCATCTAAGTATTTTTATTATAAAATTTTTATCAAATCTGGACAATAAATATCCGTGCAACATTCGCAGGGCAAAGCGCGGATGCAGATCTTTAACCCTTTGATACCTACTGATGCATTTTTATCTCATAGTAGATATTTCAGACGATTTTGACCCTTATAATACGAGTTTTTAAGGTTTATTTGGCATTTTCTAATTCACAGAGCTTGATTTTGTTAGCCAAATCGAAAAAAGTTTGATATATTTTACAGTCTAGTTTTATTAGCTGGGCCAGTGAATGAAGCGGCGCACGAAAAACGCGGTGCGTTTCACGATAAATGCGAAACGGTTAAACACTCCAAACCATTCGAACGAAGTGTACAAC
>JABUQX010116041.1:22500-25134 GCA_015478945.1 Trachelipus rathkii | reverse complement strand
TTGTTCCTTCTATGCTTTTCTTTTCCGATGCATCGTTACGCACCTTACTCCATTCTTTGGGAAAATAGAAGCAGATAAGAAGAAGAGAGATATTACTATATAATAAATATATTATATAATTATATATATACTATTATATATATATATATATATATTATATATCATATATATATTAGGTATTATAATATATATATAACTATATAATATAATTACAAAAAAACTCCATCGTTTATAAGGTCAATTTCAGTTTCCTTGCTTTTTGACTGAGGTGATTCAAAATATTTTCATTGCTGACTTCTGTGCTGAGATTTCGATGAATTGACAGTAAAGCCAAACTGTAATTTGCGATCCTCTTTTCAACACTATCCGTGAAATACGTTTTTTCAACGTCTTAATAAAAAAAAAAAGTCGAAAAGGTTTCTTCGACTGTTGCGTGGTACAGGCCAGAAGTACTGCCTAAAGATGATTCCAGGAGAGCTAGCCAAGTTAGGAAACCTCCTCTTGTCACAATAGCCAAAGTACGCATCGCAGTTTTGTTTTCATTTCTAACAGCCAATACGCTGCCCAGAGACACACTCTCCTTTAGGTATCCTCTTGAAGGTCTGAAGTGTCTTTATAAAGCAGAGCTTTTTTCAATATGCTTATAAGGTACATTGCACTTTTCTGGTAAAATAACCCGAAGTGAAATGATAGTCAAACGAAGAAAATCAGCAATCATCAATAAACGTATTAAAAAGTGAGAATTGCGGTAATATCGATTCTGGAATCTGGATGTAGCCACATTACAACGATATTTCTGGAAATTCGTAGTTCTTGGAATTGTTATTTCAATGCCTAAGCTGTCGCATACATTTTAGCTTGTGTGTGAATATGGTTTAAACTCTGTGTCTGCATTTTGTCTATCTTCAGAGAAGTGAATAATGCTTTCCACTAAGGTTTATTGCCACTGACAATGTCCAAATGACACTTGTAAACTGTGTACCAAAGGCTGTAGTTATTCAAGAAATTACATTAAACGTATAATGTTATTAATAAAAATTCAAATTACTGATTGATTTAACAACGAAAGTAGCTTTCTGTGATAATTCACCAGCCATTCTTTTTACTTCCAATGACCCAAGTATTCGGCTCAAGAGTCTCTTTAAAGAAAAAACCGCCTTCCATGTCGTCACACCCATCTGTTCTCGCAATCTTTTTTGATCCTCTTGTATTTTGGTTAACTAGAAACTATTTTTATTCTTCCAGAAGTTTTGTAGCGCTTCGGACTCGATCGAAAAAAGTACATATTTCAGAGATGAATCCTAAGACGGTTCGAATTGCCTGAATTTTAGAAGAGTTCTGAGAGACATAGATTTTAACGATGTGCTACACAATGTGTGTATAGAGCTTTAGAATACTCATTCCGAATAACAGATTGCACTCCTCGGGATTCGCCTCTCTGTAGAGGCTCCATCATATCCTTGCTTAAATTTTTCGAGTTTTAAACCAAGAGAGCCGAGTCTCTCCAAAATTACATTTGCCAAGGCTTTCCGAGATATCATAAACCGAAACAAATGATAAAAAATTCCTCTCTTAAAGTTAAAGGAGTATCACCTCCATCACACCAATCGCGTACCTTACACAAAGTGAAAACTATTCTGTTGGGAAAAATATCCCGTTGTTTCATCAAGCTCAATACTGAAAAAAAAATTTGTTTTTTATTAACTTCTTCCACTATTTCCTTTGTTAAAAGCTGACTAAATGACTGTTATGATTTCATTTCTGTATCATCGGACGTCGATTACATTGAGTTTTTGGACGAATAGAAGTAAAGTGGTTGTTCAAAAACCGTGGTCTGCTCCTTTTGCTCGAAACCTAAGAAGGTTTCTAAAAATTTCCATCATTTTCAGCTGGAGTTGATAATTCATACGTCCAAAGTCCTTGAGCCCCCTTAATGCAAGATTGCCGGTGGCACATAAACGTCATATTTTCATTATTGGCTACAGTTTTTCTCTATTCCCTTCACATTTTTTCTCTATCTTGAGGTGTCAGTTGTTTGTCTATTCTTTTCGATTTTTTTCTGAATAAGAACTTCAAATATTACCTCATATATATATATATATATATATATATATATATTATACTATAGATAGTATATATATATATATATATATATATATATATATATATATATATATATATATATATATCATACTACATATATATTATATATATATATATATATATATATATATATATATAGTATAATATATAATATACTATATATATATTATATAGATTTATAGTATAGGTATACTATATATATATGTAGTTTGTTTTCTGCTGAAAAAATTGCAGTCGAAATTTCGGGGGGCGGCTGCAGCCCTCAAGCATCCCCTGCTTACGCCCTCTGATATATATAATATATATATATAGTTATATATATATATATATAATATTATATATATATATTAGAATATTAGGAGAAAAGGAGAAATAGAATAGATAATGGAATAAAAAATAATAATAATGAAATTTTCTTGTCCCTACGAAAGGATTGGGCCGATGGGAAGTACAGTTAGTGAATGTGGGCCGATACCCCAAAAAAAAAGTGAGGAACACTGATATATATATATATATATATATATTATATTT
>JABUQX010116041.1:12500-17500 GCA_015478945.1 Trachelipus rathkii | reverse complement strand
TTTTGTTATCATATATTATACTATATGATATATATATATATATATATAATATTATATATTATATATATATATTATTATATATTATTAGATATATTATATATATATATATATATATATATATAATATATATCTACTATATATTTAATATAACAATGAAAACCTATATATTTATAAAAAAAAAAAACTTTTAAAAGTTTGTATCTTTGTTGTCGCAAATGCATGAACTTTTGATACTGATTACTAAAAAACTCTAATATATTGCAGGTGCTCTAAACAAAACTCCGCACCAATCCGTTTCAGTATCAGTGTGTTCACGAATCTGTATGTACGTGCTATATCTGCTAAACAAGTTAAAAAGGAGATCGCTTAAAAATCGGCTCATATTATTTACTACATGATTATTAAATTATTATATATTAAATGATTATAACAAAAGAAAACGGCTGTCAAACGTTAACATCACATGCAGCTAAGTTGGGGACAGAAATCCTCTTTCAAGTAATAAGAGCTGTTGCTCCAGTCTAGCCGAAGTGTTCAAACACCATCACAGTCATGTGTTTGGGCGAGCTGTTATAAGAGTGCCGAAATGCGAAGCGTAAATAAAATCTCATTTGCAAAGCAAGAGAAATAATTTCTGCCCTTCAATTTTGACCATAAGCGAATGCAAATCACGAGTATTCATCAAGTGGTAATCTCAGAGGATTGAATTAGTAGTAGTAAAATGGTGAATATTGATTATCACCAGGATATTTTCATTTTTTAATGCACAACAAAGTTTGCTGAATCCAATTTGATGCATGGAAAAAACTCAAAAATGATCGTATGTGACCACAACAGCAGTAAATACTGCGACAGAGTGAATGGAATTGCTTCAAAAATTAAAAACTTGAAATGGGTCACATGAGGATTGATCAAGCCACAGTTGAGTTTCCGCCTGCAATTATTTTAGTTGATATAATTTTAAAAGATAAGGCAGACTTTTATTTATCGGAGGACTATTAGTATTTAAACTCGGAACTTTGCTTCGTGCCGGATGCTTGATTACATCCGATTGTCTTGGCGAGTGAGATCCTACAACGCCAGAAGAGGTGAAATGATAAACTTAATTATTCCCAAAATTCAGGTTGGCGAGATAATTGTAGGTTTCTGTATGGGCTATGTAGAGCATTCAGTTTCCTTAAATTTCTTTAAGGTTTCCGTAATTAAAAACGATAAGGATTGCCGTATAATTCACACTAGCCTGATTGGTTCACGTGCTTTCTTCATTCGTACTTCCTCTTTCCTAAATGGAGAATTTCACTGGAAACACGGTTTCGCTGTCATCTAAACTGCTGCGCAGGAAGCCCTAGGTTTTCTAACAAATTGTCTTCAACGCCACGAGATTCACCAGAAATGATGGATGGAATTCGGATAATTTGCTCTGCAGACATGAAAGTGCTTGTGTAACTCACTGAATGTTGGACAGATCGTATGTAGATATACCACAGACGAATATTTGTGCCGAACGAGGAGTGAAATTAATGGAAGAACTGTACCAGAAATGCAAAACAGATAAATATTTGAATCTGA
Source organism: Trachelipus rathkii (assembly GCA_015478945.1). Taxonomy (NCBI): domain Eukaryota; kingdom Metazoa; phylum Arthropoda; class Malacostraca; order Isopoda; family Trachelipodidae; genus Trachelipus; species Trachelipus rathkii. The sequence goes on along the minus strand of JABUQX010116041.1, from coordinate 15,931 downwards.
AGCTTATTGCAACTAATACATTTTGACTGTGCTGAATGTACTTAAGTTTCAGAAATTTTCATTGTCATTGGTGCGGAACATTTTTTATGAATTGAACGAAATAATTGTCATTTTCTGTCAAATTATGTCATTATTAAAAAGTCATTGATTTCTTATACAGGCCTAATTTTTTTTTTTTGCATAACGATTTATATGTATTATATAATATATATATATATATATATATATATATATAATATAATACCATGACATAATACAGATTAGTAAATAATATAGATACTACAATGAGAGACATAATATCCAATTCCCTGCCTTCACTCCAGTTATATACATCAAATTAAACCCTACTCTTTAATTTGTAATCAATCGCTTCACTACTCGTCCATAATCATATACTTTTAATATCATCCTAAGCCTATAATACTCTCACTACACATATCCGAACTATTCACGCGTAGAGTTTGAGCCACCTTCGTGTTGTGGCGACATAAATCCATGCTAGATCGTGCACCAATACCTCTCACCATCCACTCCTCCATTTCAAACTTTCGTGCCGTGGTTATGGCAATTTCCATTCCTATGGAATAGAAAGTCGTAACTATGAAAGCGGAGGCAATTTTTGCCTATGCTTCATACCCTCCAAATTGTTGGCAAATCAAGGGTATATCCAGTGAATGTTGTTAATGTAGCTGAAAGATTTTGAAATCTCTGCTACAGCAACTCCCCTGGTCTTATCGCTCTCTCTCTCACGATCGCGAGCCCTTCTTCAGTATGCCAGGTGGAGCATGCAGTGGAAAACGACCCATTTCGCACTACATGAAGGTTAATGGACACAACCGCAGGACCTCGTGGCTCCCCGACCACGCCTGAGGAGGACTTGAAGAAGGCTTTGTATATTCTGGAACAAGCTAAGAAGACTGAATGAGGACCACCCCTTAGTTCTTCTAACCTGTTCCCCCAGCAACATGAGAAGCCCTAGTTCTGGACCTCTTTAATCAAGTACAATACCCCTGTGTCCCCTCCTCCGCGGCTGTGGAGAGATCGATTTCAGTTCTGCGCGCCTCTTACTGTTCTCTCAGTGCCTAGGCAGGTCATCCCATGACTGACCGCGAATAAACGTCTTCGTAGAAGCTTGGATGCTTCTGAACTTGAAAGTATCTCGCACTACGTTGCACTCTTATCAGGGACTCGCTACGTCAGCCTGATTATAATAAGTCTATGCACGCCGCGTAGCTAGACAAAGGAGGCTCATATAAGAACCGAGAGTTCACGGTACTTGTAGCGATCGTGCCTACAGAGTTACACCTAGTGTCACCCTTACCGTTAATAGTCAGTGAGAGGGTGGAACTATTAAACATAGCATATGACTAATTCAGTATACTCTACATACCTTCGCGAAGCTATACCCTCCATAAAGCCTATTGTTGTCACTAAATTTCCTAACAGTCCAATATTATAGGTGCATCCATCTTAGCTCCGTTCTTGCACATTATCACAGCATAATACTATTATATTATCAATCTATATATACATTACAGTATTTACCATTTTCATTCAACTTTCTCATCATCTATCCATAACCTTTACTCCTTAATTAATAATTGGACCTCATCTCAAAATATCTATGCCTTCCGCACCGATCCAAAACCCACACACATCTTACACTGTCACCTCTTCATTCACTACCGATGTATATATATATCTAAAGTCGTTCTGTCTCGATCTCGGATAGGTTTCATCAGTTTACGAAAAGTACTCACATATCCTATATTCATTTATATTACTAAGTACAGATTTTCCCTATATTACTTATTCATTCTCTTATACCCTTTACTGAGCGCTATTTCCTTCCAAAATAATATATATAGAGTAATCCTATCTTAGTTAAGTCCCCCATTCACTTCTATCGAATATTTATAGCTGTTTCTAACCTTACATTAATTTATTAACTCATCATTTTTTCTATTGTCCTCCCTACCTCCTGCATCCTAACTTTCCTCCTATCCTTCCTCACTCTTCTTCCTCTCCTCACTCTCTCCCTCCCCTTCCTACCTCCATCCTCCTAACATCTTGTTCTCTTGAAACTATTTAGGCCACAGCCCATAGTGAGCCCGATCCTCATTGAGATCTATGGTAGAGAACGTAGTTTGATATGGACCTGAATGGAAAGAATGATGGCTAAGTGTTACTAACTTGAAGGTACGTAAAGAAACCTCATACCTGAAAGTTTTAACTTACTCGATATACATGGTGCGTCGCGAGACACATGCAAAGAATATATTTTTCTCTAGAGCTGACTCTAGAGTTATAGAGTTAGGTGCCTCAGTAAGTGAGAGTATGTTAGGTAAATCTCAACTGATAAAGGCTAGCAATAACCCTTCCTGGGAGTTGTTCTAGATTATATATATATATATAATTGTATTATAATCTAATTATAAAAAAATTTCCACTAATCATATAGTACTATTATTATAATTAATAATTAATATTATAATATTATTATTATATATATATAAATATACTAGTATATATATTAATAATATATATAATATATTTATAATATATACTTATAATATATATATATATATATAATATTAATATAGATCTATATAATTGTAAAGTTATTCTATATAAAGAAACTAATACCCAGATAAGATATTATTATTCGACACTTATCAGTTGGATACGCATCATGCTCTATACTTCTTTACTCCACAAATTCAAACCTATAAACACCCAATAGATAAATATAAATATTATATATTATTATATACTCTATATATATATTACTATAATATATATATATATATATATATATATATATTATACTATATATAATGATGAAGTTTCAAAAAAAAGATGTTGCTGGAATTATATAGAGCAGAAAAGAACACAATAATAAAAGCTTGCATTACGTAGGAGGAAAAAAAGAGATAAGGATTGAACAGTTCTCGAAGCAGGATGAATGGCGGGGACTACAACAAAGGAATAGAGAATCTCTTCTGGAAGGAAACGCAAGGTTTAAAAGAATGAAAATAAGCGGAATCCTACTTAGAAAATGCAATATGGATGCGTGCTTTCGTAACTGATGAAACGGATGTGAGTGGAGTTCGAAGAGAACCCTTCGAAAATCTGTATAACATTGGTAAGTAATGAAGAGGTGACAGTAAAATGTGCAACGTTGTGGGTTTGATGGTGCAGAGGAATAGATAAGTTTTGAGGATAGAGGTCATTATAAGGAGAGGTAATGGAGTAGAGTGAAGAAAGTTGAAGAATGGCTAAAATCTGCAGGTATAGATAAATTGCTGGTCGTGAAATGATCAAGACGGGAGCTTAAGATGAGTGATTAATTGAGATTTGGAATTGTTGCCAACAAAGGCATTTATGGAGGTATAGTTCGAGGGATATGCGAGGAGAGCGAAGTAATCAGT
>JABUQX010116041.1:0-7500 GCA_015478945.1 Trachelipus rathkii | reverse complement strand
ATATATATTATTATATTATAATATATATATAGTAATATATATATATATATATATATAATATATATATATAATATATACTATATAATATAATATATTAAAATAATATATATTATATATTATAATATATATAATAATTATATAATTATATATATATATAAATATATATATATATATATTATATATATATATGGTATATATAGTTTTTATTGGTATATACCAAATATAAGTCCTATATCTATTGTGTATACTCTCACTATAATTTACTATCGACCGCAATATGTTTTACTATTACTATTGTTATGCCTACACAATATTTTACAATATATTAATATATTTACGCACTATTCACTATATTAATAAATTTTCAATTAAGCTAATATTAAACACTGGCATTATTATTCATGCATTATCCCACAATCACTGTACTTAACGATTATCTTATGTTTTATTAGATATTATTTCACCTAATATATAATTTATTCTATCAATCATTCACCAATAGTTAAAATTCATTCAACAATTTCCAAATATATTAATATATTTACCCACTGATTCACTATATTAAAATTTTCATTAACTAATATTAAAACTGTATTAATTGATTATGTTTTTGAAATCTAGTTTCTATTATTACTAATTACTAATGTTTCATTTCACAGTGTTAGAAATTTTAATGTGATGGGAACTATAAGTTTGATAAATTTTTTATTTTTATTTTTATCATAACATTATTCTTATTTATAAGTATAACCAAAATCACTGTTATTACTAATAGTATGTCACTATTATTATATCACCACCATTCGCGGAAAAATAAATGTGATAGAAGTGGGTTTCAGCCCCTTGCCTACTTACTGAGTGGAAAGAGAATTTTTTGGGAAACTTTACTTCATATTGACCGACGAATACCGACTGGGAAACGCAGCTCACGTTCTGCAATTTAGTATTTTTGGGGTGTCTTTTTTGCAAAAGAATCAAAATGGCGCAAAATTAACCTTAACACATAAGAAGAAATGATTTCAATAATTTTGTTGCTCCTCCAACCCAGAATACAAATGAAATAAATTTAAATCGTTTTAAAATTTTTTACATTTTAATGTCCAAAATCGAATTTCTTTTTCCTTGGAAATGTTCCTAGCCACGCATGATTGATCAAACTGCTGTCCTTCTGCTCCTCTTCTCTAAAATATTCCAATAAAATCTTCACTTGATTTATAGAAAAGACACTTAACCTCTTCAATGAATCGCTCTCTGACTAATCCTTCTCTTTCCAACTCTCTCTCTCTCGTCTCTTCTGGTCCCGCTACTATTTCGCCCCCTCTTGGTTTCACTGGTCACATCGGCCGACGGTCGAATCATCATACTATATATATATATATATATATATATATATAATAAATAAATAAATGATAAATAAAGAAATATGTCCATTATATATACCGTGATATAACTATACTATTACCTATTATTATATTATTATTTATTTATTATTATTATTATTCTCATTAGTTAATATTTATTATTATTAATTCTTTATTAATTACTTATTATATTATTATTAATTCATTATTATTGATTAATTATTACTGATATTATATTATTATTGTTTGTTGTTGTTGTTGTTGTTGTAAAATTACAAATTTCCTGTGATGTTATAAATGTGACTGTTGTTTGCGTCGTTCTTGTTGTTGTTGTGTTGCGGTTCTGCGTACATACAATCCTGGAACGTGTGGTGGGCGGTGTGCTCGTTAGTACTTAGACCTTATTATTATTAATTATTATTTATTATTATTAGTTATTATATTATTATAGTGTATTACTAATAGTATCTTCCACCTATCCCCCAGATGGGGGGGAAGTGTCGTGCCTTACACCGGAACAAAAAAGTAGTAGAAGAACTATGAACGCAGCGAAAACGAAGCCCCCCCCCCATATACCCTCCCTCATATTCCTCAATGGAGAAAATCGCCGCAATGTTCAGAAAAATCCACCTGAGCGCTTCAGGAACCCGCAATCGAGCCCCACTGGGTATCGTCAGATGTGGGTTCATCCCCTGGGCAAAGCGCACAACCATACCTTCCCCACCGCCTCCCCCCTCCCCCCACCCCCCCTCACCAAAACCCCGCCATTCACTCCAATTACGCACCTTTCTTCTCGCCTCTGCCAACTTCACATTCCTCTCCTTCAGGTTTCCTTTAGCTGACTCAATCCATCTTTTTTTTCGGTCTTCCCAAACCGCGTGCGATTCCCAGCGCAACCGCACCACTTTACATCCGTTTAATCAACCGACTAGCTATCATCCATGCATTTCCCCCCTTTGACTCCAAACCATCATCAAGTGTCTTGTTTATTCTTCTCATTTACGGCCCTTCTTCACACCACAGAACTCCCTTATTTGCGATCATCCCTCAAGTTATCAATCTCTCTACACCTAATTCACAACACCTAAGATTGTCCATTCTGAACACATTGTACCTTAGGATCTATACTTCTTATTCCAGACCATAATTTTACCGTACTTTACAATTAATGACAGGTTAACAACACACACCTCATGCGAAAGTCTTACGCTGCACTCAAGACTTAGTCCCTTTCACATCACCACCAAGATAAGTTATCATCAGCCAACTTCTACCTAATGTACAACTTCCCGTACTCTTCCATCATTCCTTCCCTTTTTCCTAAATTATTTAAAACTAATACTTGCTCCAGTTGCTCCCCATCTAACAGTACTCTCATACGAGCGCCGGAGCTCTCCTCCTCACTACATAAACGGTATTTAAGCAGTATAATGCCAGTTTGAATTTCTTTACCTTGCCCATTATTTATATAATATTATATATATATATAATATATAATATATATATATATATATATATATATTATATATATAATATATATAATATATATATATATATATATAAGGACTATGAGGGTAGAAAAAATAGTTAAGGAATTTAAAGACTTTAAAGTAGATTACTTGATATTTTAAAGCCCCATCCTCATCTCATCCTCTTTACGCATTTATTAAATGAATTTCCCTTTTAATCAATGATTTCTTTCCATTTCTTAGATGCAACTATTTTTTAGATTGTCTAAAATAATGCACCAAAACGCTTATAGCATTTTAAATTATATATATATAAATATAATATATTATATATATAATATATATTATCTATATATATATATTATATTAATAATATATATATATATAATATTATATATATATATATATATATATATATATTAAATATATAGTATATATATATATATATATATTAGGGACTGTGGCCGATATTCGTAAGTTTTCGGCTATCGGCTATTCGGGGCCAAAAATACCGGAATATTTCGGTATTCGCTTTTTTGCCAGGAAACTATTCGGGCCGGAATATTAGCTTTATAAACAATTAAAGTTACGCTCACACGATAGAAACAGTATTTCAAATTCAAAATTGAAAATTTTAGAAACTTAATTTCCAAAAATATAAAAAATATAGCCAAATTTTGTAGCCAATATGGAGAAAATCTTTTTGACATTGGTCAGATCCTATAAGGGCCCTTGACATTTTTCAATATTCTATCTAAAAAATAGAATTCATTAAGTGATACGGGATAATGGGACCAAACATGGTACTGGTATAAGGAGAGTGGCTTGCTATTCAAGTTTCATGTTTTACTTCACATGTTGCACAGCTAATGCATTCGACGATTCGAAATAATTATGCAGAAGTCTCGTGTTAAAGATATTTTTATTTACTTGCAGAAGCATATCCTCTCATTTTCATCATTCAGCAACGGCAGCTGCAAAGCTTTAAAAACTTTATCAGTGCAGCTGAAATGGTCAAACAGCATAATTAATTGCAAGACGTTCTACACTGCTGGAACGTAGGCTTATGATATGTCTTAAAAGATTGTTTGAGCAAAAAGTTCCCCCCTCTCCATATACGCTGCTGAATGCAATCAGAAAAGTTGCTGGATTGTTCATTGCTGCATAATTAAATTCCATTTACCTTGATGCCATTTTGACAACATCAACTAACAACCAACCATTAAACGTGAAGTAAACAGTGCCCAGTTGACTTCCTTTCATTTAGCATAAATCTATTCTGTTAATGAAGCATAATGCAAATAGCTTTAGTGGGAATAATTACAACTCCGTTTGAAGGACTTAAAGGAATCAGTAGATAAAATAGACTTTCTATAGTTTCTATGTGATATAATCTTTGGTGTGCTAGCTACTTTCTAGATTGTGCGCATTCAAGCTAATTTTTTCAAACATGAAGTCAAGGATGAATCAGTAAAAACATATGGTCGTGTGAGTGCATGGACAAAAAAATGCATGAAAATTGAGCCTCCTCACTCTCTATGACGACGATGGATCTGCGTAGTGGGGGCGAAGAGTGAAGATGCTGGTTCATTTTCACTTCCTTTACATGGCGAATGATATTTCAAGAATTTTTGGGCAACAGAAATCCTTCACAGAAAAGAAAGTGGAGAATGAAAAAAGAAGGTCCATTTCTTGACTGACGTGATATTGTCACATGAAAAGTAAAAAGGCTAACATACGAAATTCATCAAGAAATAAACAAATTATATAAGTTTGCCTACTTTGAGCAGTTAAGACAATGATTTCCCTTCAATTGGTAGAAAAACACTCGAAATATTTGTATCAAAAGCGAAAAAACTAGCAATAAAATACCTTGCAGCTCCACCGTCATCAGTCGAAAGTGGAATAATATTTAGAACAGGAGGAAATATTTCTGAAGCCACAAGAAATAGGTATCCCTGAAAAATGTTTGAACTGCCAATGTTCATGTAATTTTAACCTTAGAGCTAGGCAAACTGAAGTTTTAGTTTGAATATCTTTATACTAACGCGAAACTTTTTCATTTTCATTTAATTTATTTTTAAATACTGTGATATGGTTTGCTATAGGTAAGAAATAGTTATTTCCTTTTTTTATTACTTTGTATAAACATGGTAAACATGAAAATTTCTTGGACGTTGTTTTGTAACGCCAATCATTGCTTAACCCTTCAGGAAAATAATCACATCGCATTTGTCGATCTTGCTAGCGGCACCATCACGAATCACTTCAGTGCAGGCAGCCGCATTGTCAAATCCGTTGATCACAATTATTGGGATTATATATATATTATTAATATATATTATTTAATATATATATATATTTATATATATAATATATAGTAATAAAATAATATATATTATTAATATCATAATATATATATAATAGTATATATAATCATTTATATATTGGATATATGAATGGAGAGAAACAAATCGCAATGATATGGATACATGTCTTTGATAGATATATGTTAGACATATAATACAACTATGAATAAAAGTTATATGGACAACAATGAATGTAATTGAAGGAATGGGTTTAGTTAAAGTAAACATACCTACGATGGTAGTTACCTTTCTCTTCGTAGACGATCTACTTTGCATAGCGTCTGGAATATCCCCTCATCCAAGCTCCAACACAAATCGGGCATTATCCTGATATCCCACTTGTCCTGGTAACGTCCTTTCATGAACTTTAGATCTTGATGGAAGCGTTCAGCCTGCTCATCACTAACATTGCCTAGGTTAATCCCCGGAAGATTTTCTTTGGTTAGACATGTAAGTAGGAACTTTATACGTCATTCACATCCATGGAATGAAAAGCTGGTCTGAGCAGTTTCTGTACAATGTTTAGTGGTTCTCGGGCTTTCCTGTTCCACAGAAAATTCTGTGCTACATCTGAAAAAGCATTCCCACGCTCTTGCCTCTAACACAGTCACTTGTTGTAGCAAAAGGCGCATCACGGAGAGTGTTCCCGTATTTGTGGCCCATCAGAATATCCCAGCTTTTTTCGTTCTCTCGTCACTCAGACCAGGAAACGTTGAGCATATAAGGGAGCATTCACCATCATGGTCCAAGGGGCCTTCACAAGTTGTTCATCAAACCAAGTTGTTATGTCGTAGTGGAGGTAAGTATGAGTTTTCTCTCTGTACAAGTGGTATCACGTACGAGGTTCCTGTCACCCGGCGTCAAGGTTTCCCTCGGTGGCCCTTCTCTTTTGGTCCAGTAATCCTTTGCCGCCCGGCTGTCCATAGCAACAGGAAGGCAAGGGATATTTGGCTGAAGACCTGCTTGCTGACACGAGCAAAATGTTGACCATTTTGAGGTCGACGCATATTTACCATCCATGTCCTGATATTGTAGCCTCTCCAAACGGTCTTGATTTTTGCATACTCTCTCTCATCCGTACCGAGTAACCCTACTGGAACCGAGTTATACCTGTTTGCGTGTGTAACAACCATTCTTTAAAGCTGCTCTGTGTGAAGTGTCAATAAAGTTAGTCGCCACTCACCTGGTCGTAAGCTGTAAGTCCCCATAGAGCAGTAGTAGGCCTGCAAACTTCCCTGCAAATACACAAGGTTTACCATCTGACCTGGAAGAGCCTCCGCAGCCTCTGCTTCTCTGTTAACGATAAAATGTTATCTTGTGCCATGTTCCAGTAGTCATTTTTCAATGCAACCTCGAAGCCAACAGCTCACGACAACTCGGCAAATTACAATCTCACCATACAAGATTTCTTTCAAAATGTTCACTCCATGGGTAACCCATATGACGACCATCCGACTGTATTTCAGATGGATGATAGATCATCATCGCAGGTCATTTGGGCAATCCATACATTAGACGTACTAACGTTTAGCAACTGCGCCCGAATTGGCGACCGCCGTATAACTTGAATGCTACTGAGATATATGGCGGAAGGTACGTCTATACAGCCTACGTAATGGCGCACATGAATGTTTGGTCATTCCCTAGGGAATACTGCAAATAAGGGATCCTCAATTCTGGCATCGAAAACGGGATGTGATATCCAGCAAATCCGAGCATATATATGGAATCAAGCACCTCCGTATCTTTTATAATAATGGATACAGATGGTCGATCCAGCAGCAGTTCAACCCTTTTTTTTGTTCGATCCCAACGTAAGAGTTCTTCTTATTTTTCCCCTAAATGGATGACCGACTTTGAAATAACAACTTTTCGGCCGAATAGCGAAGTGATTAGCGTCCGAATATTCCGGTATGTCGGGCCGAATACTTAGGGCCGAATATTCGGGTATTCTGGTTGCGGCTTTTCACTTTCGGCACATCCCCTAAATATATATATATATAAATATATAGATATATATATATATATATATTATATAATATATATATATTTAATTAATTATAATATATATATTTAATATATTATATATATATTATATACATTCCTTGCTCTCTCCTTCGATCACATTCCCTTTAAAAAAAAAAATTCAAAAAAACAAAAATAAGCTTATAATCAAGAAAGAAATCAAACTACTAAACTGCAAGCTTTCAGTGACCTCATAGAAGAAGTACACATCTTTCAAATAACGACTTCCATTTCTACCAAGCATACAAACACATGCAACAAAATAATCTAATCATT
>JABUQX010116040.1:0-45579 GCA_015478945.1 Trachelipus rathkii | reverse complement strand
ACCACACAAACCAAATCATCCGCATATAATGGGTAGAGAACCCTCTACTCACCTCCATTCTCCATCATTCTAACACCATTTCACCACCCCATTTCTAATTCTTTTAACCCCATCCATATACAAGTTGAATAACAAGGAGACATAACAACACCCCTGCCTCACTCCGCTATTAATATTAAACCAATCACTTTTACACCATTTATTCTTACACACATACTTCACTATAGTCATAAGTACTTTTGATTCCATTCAGAAGCCTACCACCAACACCATATATCGCTAACACCTGCCATAGAGCTTCCCTATTAATCCTATCATGCGCCTGTTACAAATCCATATCCATCCATTTCTTCCTTCCTTTATTTCTTCCATCCATTTGTTTCAATGTAAAATTTAATCCACCCATCCTCTACCACTCCCTAAATGCACCTTATTCTTCCTCAATGAGTCACTAGGCTGACTCTTTCGACTAAAATACCAGCATATATCTTCCCTACACAGCACTCAATAAACTAATTCTCCTATAATTCCTACAGTTCCCTTTCTCCTTTCCTTATCTAAGGGTACTAATGCTGCTTTCCTCCAATTTCAAACTACACCCTCCATAAACTTTATTACATAACTATTAGCGTGAAGCCTCCGTTCTTGGTCATTTCCCAGTAATTTCATCTGTCTGCAGATTTACCATTCTACTTTCTCCACTTTACTCATTACTCCCTCCTTGCTAATGACCTTGTCCCCAAAATACCTATTCCTTTAATATATTCACCATCAAGCCACACATTCACTATCATCTTTTATTGTTACTGTTATTATTATACAGATTTTTTTGGAAGTGTTCTTTCCACACTCTCCTCACATCCACTTCCCATCAGTTACAAAAGCACCATTCCTATTCATTATTCTAAGCATTCCCCTTATATATATTTTCTAGACTCCTTCTAGACAACATCTTACAGACATCCTATCCATTATATTCCTATGTGTGGGGGGTGAAAAGTACATTCATATGTCCTGCGTGCCGTAAAAGGCGACTAAACGGACAGTGGTAGTTGCAGGTGCCTACCACTTATTTTTCCCAGAATGCTAATGCATGCCCTGTAGAATATCGTAATCGCCGTAAGAGGCCTTCTATCTATCACTGAAAATGTATGAATCGCATGGGTACATGGAATGTCAGAGGAATAAATGCTGAGGAGAGAGGTGATGGGTCCTGATGAATGTATTTAAATTTGATTTGCTCGCTGTGACTGAAACAAAGATGAAACAGCGAAAATGAGTGGTGTGCTGTGAAATGTGTATGTGCTGGTGTGGAAAGAAATGAGAGGGGGAGAGAAGGAGTTGCAATTGTGATTGAGTGCCTTGTGGTACATGTAGTAGAGCGATTTTGTATTGTGTGGTACTGAATTCTAATGGTTAAATTAAGGTTTCAAAAGGTCAAGGTATGTGTGGTTGTGACATATGGTGCATCTGAGGGTAATGTTGACAATAGTGCGATTTTCTGGGGTAATCTGAATGATGTTTTGGATGGGGTGAGTAGGAGCTTCAGATGGATTGTGTTGGGTGATTTAAATGGATGGATAGATGATCAAAAAAGGGATGGTATAACAGTGGCTTTATGGTTTTTGGGAAAAAAATGAGAATGGTAGGAAGGTGAATGATTTCTGTGAGGAGAGAGGTATGTGTGAAGTAATACTTTCTTCAAACACAAGAGTACTCTTCAGTATATTAGAGTTGGTGTAGGTAGATATGGTATTGAAGTGAAAAGTATGAATGATTTTTTTTGATGTTGAAGCATGTGTTGGATCTTAAATCAGTGATGGGGGGTTAGGAATGGGATTATCGGATCATTATTTTATGTAAAATGAAGTTAGTGGGGGGCTTGGATGGAGAGGTGATAAGGAAAGAGTGGGCAGGTAGAGTGAAAGTTAAATGAATAAGGTATGGGGATAAGTATTGAGTGTACCGGTAAATCACTTGAATGTGAACAAGTTGAAACTAAACAAATCTAAAAGCAAATGAAGGAAGCGGTTGTTAGTAGTGCAAAAGAAGTATGTGGATGTGCTAAAGTAAAGTAGAATGTTAAAGTGAGTGAATTGGAATGAAGAGGTGTGCGAAGCGGTTAAAATAAAAGCGTGGTTGAATGTACAAGCCAGTGATGAGGTTTCAAAAGAAAGATGTTTCTAATTTTATAAGGAGGAAAAAAGGAATACTAAAAGATGCATACATAAGAGGAAAAAAGAGGTAAATGAACAGTTTGGAAGGAGGAGAAATGGGGACCCACAACTTAATAGGAAACTCTTCTGGAAGGAAGCTGAAAGATTACGAGAATGAGAATAAGGGTAATCTGCTTGGAATAATGAATAGGATGGTGCTTTGTAATTGATGAAATGGATGTGAGAATTGAGATTTGGAAATATTAATGCTCGTTGATGCTATAGAAGAAGGTGATAGTGAATGCGATGGGTTTGAAGTGGTGCAGAAGGATAGTTTGTTTTAACATACTTAATCTAAAAGTGATGTTGAAAAGGTGAAAAGTTGAGAGATGATAAAATTAGAAGGTATAGATGAAATTACTGGTGAAATGGTCAAGAACCGGGAGGAGGTGGTGATTAATTGGGTTTGGAAGTTGTGTAACAAAGCGTTTATGGAAAGTATAGTTCCGAGGGATTGGAGGAAACCAGTAATAAGTACGTTCATATAAGGGTAAGAGTATAAGGGTAATTGTAGGAATTATAGGGGGAATTAGTTTATTAAGTGTTGTAGGGAAGATATATGCTGGTATTTTGGTGAGAAGAGTGCTTTGAGTGACTGAAGGACTGATTGGTGAAGAACAAGGTGCGTTTAGAAGTGATGGAGAATTTATATATCAAATCTTTACATTGAAACAAATGATTGAGAAAATGAGGGAGAAGAAGAATAAATAGTATTTAGGTTTTATGGATTTGCAACAGGCCTATGATAGGATTAATAAGGAAGTATGGCTGTTGTTAGTGATATATTGTGTTGATGGTAAGCTTAATGGAATCAAAAGTATGTATGACGATAGTGAAGCGTGTGTAAGAGTAAATGGAGTATAAGGAGATTGATTGGTTTAATATTAATAGCGGAGTGAGGCAGTGATGTGTTATGTCTCCTTGGTTATTCAATTTGTATATGGATGGGGTTATGAAAGAATTAGGTGGTGGTGGCATGGGATGGTGTTAAAATGATGGAGAATGGAAGAGAGTGCCCTACCTATTATGTGCTGCAGATGATTTGGTTTTGTGTGGCGAATCTGAAGAGAGTTTGAGAGGATTGGTAGAGAGATTTGTCAGGGTGTGTAAAAGGAGGGGTTTTAAAGTAAATGTAGCTAAGAGTAAGGTTATGTTTGTGAGTGAGAACAGTCCTCAGTGCGAAGTTTTGTTAGATGGTGAGCAGCTGGAACAAGTGTCGAGTTTAAATATTTAGGATATATGTTGGATGAAAAGGGAAAGAATGATGCAGAGTTTGGTAGGAAGTTGTGAATGGCAGGAAGGTGGCTGGTGCAATTAAATCGTTGGTGGATGTAAAGGGACTAAAGTCTCGAGTGCGCTAGGGTCTTACATAAGGGTATCTCGTTACCTGTGTTAATTTATAGTGGTGAGACTATGGTCTGGAATAAGAAGTACAGATCTACAGCACAATGTGTTCAGATGAACAGTCTTAGGGGCGTTTTAGGTGTGAGAATTGATGAAATGAGGAATGAACGTATTAGAGAGTTGTGTGGTGTGAAGAACGGGGTAAATGAGAGAATAAATGAAAGTATGTCAAGATGGTTTGGTCATATGGAAAGGATGGATGATAGTCAGTTGGTTAAGCGGATGTATAGCAGTGAGTGTGCTGGGATTCGACCGTCTGGGAAACCGAAGAAAAAGTGGATTGACTTAGTAAATGAATGTCTGGAGCAGAGAAATGTAAGTTTGGCTGAGGCGAGAAGAAAGGTTCATAATTGGAGTGATTGGCTGTGGCCCATCTGGGCCAAGGGATGAACTCCACATAGACGAGACGTCATAGTGAGGGTCTGTCGCGGTCCTATGAAGCTCTGGGTTGGATTTTCAGACTGAAATGAGTTCTCACTAAAAGGTATAAGGGGGCTGTAAGGCTGAGCTTTCTTTTCGACTTGCGTCGCATTCTTCTACTGCTTTTCTGTTTTTGGTGCATGTTACGCACCTTCGCCCAATCTTGGGGAGAGAAGGTGGGTGGTGATGATGATAGGATGAAAATTAACATTTCACCTTGCAAACGGTAGGTGGGGGCCAGATGATTGATATTAGTATTACATTCGTTTGTTTAAATGCCATCTCAAATATACATAGGTTTGTTGGGTTATGTTGAACAGTAGTCAAGTTATGAGACTTCAGTGGTGGGGTTCAAGTCCCCCAACTTTAACCCTCCCCCATAAACCTGAAATTATTGGTTATATGGAACTATACCCTGTATACCAAATTTCATTCAAATCTGAGACATAGTGGTTAAAGTGGTGTGGTTATCTATCCTGGAATGTTGTATTGTTCAATAAATTTATAAACATATTTCAGTGATCAATCTTTTATTTTCTTAAAATGTTTCAACTTAATGTAATATAATATTATATATAGGTTTGTACAATTTCAGTTGACCTAGTCATTA
This sequence comes from Trachelipus rathkii, assembly GCA_015478945.1. NCBI lineage: Eukaryota > Metazoa > Arthropoda > Malacostraca > Isopoda > Trachelipodidae > Trachelipus > Trachelipus rathkii. Next base: position 40,929 of record JABUQX010116040.1, on the reverse strand, counting down.
AAGTTAACTTAAATGAAATTTTATTAAAAAACAAAGCATTTATTTTTTTAATCTCATTGGCTAGGTCAACTAAAACTATAAAACTTTAATTAGTGAAAATTAATTTAAGTATAATATGTTAACTAAATTTATTAACATGACTTGATTATTAGTTTATATTTTTCAATTATTTTGAATTTGTTTTTTAAAGCTTTAAATCAAGTTACTCTATTGGGAAGGGCGGGAAATAATCCAGAGCAAAGAGGAGTAGCAGAAAATCCACTAATTACCTTTAGTTTGGCAACAAATATTAATTATTCCAAAGGAACAGGTACATTTTCTTTCTTTTTCTTTTTTATTTAATTAAGTTATTAATATAAAAATAAATATTAAAATTATGAATATTAAAGTTATGAATAAAATTTAACTTTTCCATTGACCCTTTTCTTTAAACATTTTCAGTGTGTGCACACATTCAAATGCTTTTCTTTTTTTAAAAATATTGATCAAATAAATTTGTTTGTTGTAATTAAGAAATTTAAGAAATGATAAGTTGACTAGATTCTTAAATTATTAGTAATATATTTCTGTTAAAACTTTCTTGCACTTGTCAGTTACTTAAATTTCTTATGCTGGTCATTTCCTTTACGATTTTTTTCTCTTAAATTTTGCTTTCATTTTAATTTTTATTTTATTTTAGTTTCTGACCACAGATTATGATGTATACCATTTGAGCTATACAGTATACTGTTCAACTGTTGTGTACGGTGTTTGTTACATAACCACTGTTTAATAGCGTTAACGAATTTATAACATCTTTTTTTTTTTTTTTTTTTATATATTAATAGTTCTAATTAAAATGGTATAAAGAGAATTTGAGGGACTTTATAATTGTCCTTGTGATTAATAACAACAACAACAATAATAAATAAATAATTATTGTTTGAATTATACATTTGGTTGTACAGAGCTTTTACTTAGAATTGAAACTTCTTTAGTGATACTAGGAGATTAATCCTTTCAAGTTTCTTCCTCCTACTTTAGCACATCTTAGATTTATAGTAGAAATCATTTCAGTAGACTTAAAGGAAACATAGAAAGAATCTTTAGAGGTGCATTAGATAATAGGATCTTTTCATGTCAAGTTGACCAGTACTCCCCACTCGACCATCTTCAATGTTAATAAAATTTGGTGCACATGTTTGTTCCTATGTCCTGAAAAGTAAGATATGCCAAATTTTAGGTCCAAGGACCCATTTCTCAAGGAATAGGGTCCATTGTTGAAATGGTGAAAATGTCAAATGACAAAAATCACCAACTTTGAGTGAAGGGGTGAAAGTTGCATAGTTTTTTAGAAAATTAAAAGCAAAGTTAGGAAAAAAAGCAGTTTTAAAAAAAATGGACTGAAATGTGATGTACCATGGTTCCTGAGCAAAACATTTTCAAGGATTCATACTTATCAGTTCTATTAAACAGTTGCATTTTATTAGTTTGTAAAAGTTTCAGCACCCATAATACCTTCTTTTGTGAGACATTATAGCCTAAGCATAGCCCACAAAATTTTTTAAACCAAATTTATCTATTTTTGAACTAACATTGCAGAAATATATCACAAACGATTTTCTTGATTTTACTATAATTAAAGCACATTTTTCTCTATCAGTTCATACTAGTTTATGTTTGGAAATTTTTGAAATAAGGTTAAAAAAATTTGCATTAAATTTGGTAAATATTTCATGCTGTATCATCTTATAACAATTTCTATGGTTACACAAACATGTTCATCTCATTATAGTTATGGCATTGGTATATTTCTGCTATTAAACTGTGTTAAACACATTTAAGTCCACTCTGTTGTTTGACATTCCATTTAAATCCCATATTGTTGATAAATAAATTCCAAGGGTTTAATTTTTGCACAATCATAAATTCTCACTTGTTCTTAAACTTGTTCTTAATTAATCTGTTGTTTCTTCATCTCACAAGTGTTTTTATTTCGTTGTAGGAAACTTGTTTAACGAATTGTGAAGTCAAACAGAAGAGCATTATAATTAATTGTTTGTATAAAATTTTTTTGATTAAACTCTCAGATACAATGGATTCAGAATTAACAGATGACATCTGTTTTTACTGTTGGATTTTTGAAGAACTCAGTGTCATTTGCCTACTTTTGGTCACAAAAAAGGGCTTAAATTAATAAAAGGACTTGAGCAAAGTCGCCAAGAACTGTTGGGCTAAACGTAGTGGAAAAGATTTTGATGATTCATCAACTGTTTGTTAGCATCATGAAGAGGAATTTTTATTCAAATTTGGGTTTTTACAAAGATATTGCTGCAATTCATTCAAGAAGCAAAACCATCATAGAAGAAAAAGCTTAAGAGCTCTAAGTGTCGCAGTAGCTGACAAGCTTAAGTTTTACAGACAAGAGCATTTTGCTAGGTCAAAAAGTTTGCCCAAGTTGTTGAAAGGTTATATTCGAATTTCCTTCCACAGGCCCTTTATTACCACCATCAACATCATGAACATCTAGTGATGATGATGAACAGATTGAAGTTTAACATCCTTTGGTGTTTCTCTTTTAAAATTTCAGAGGGTTAGTAAATGAGACTGTGAAGGATATACAAAACGTAAAGTAACTGAGGGTCAAGATTTGTTAGCCAAAAAATTTGCTATTGCAAAAGGTAGAATTTGTTGAATAATTGTCAAAATTGTCCTGATTTAGGCGATCTTTTGAAAGAGCTTTAAACAAAATTAACAATGTCAACCAATCCTGCAGAAAAGTTGCAGATTCTGATTTTAACACCCAAAAGTTGGTCCATTGAAAAGACAAAGACTGAGTTTGATGTTTCACAAAGAATGGAAAAAACAGCAAGAAAGTTAAAGGTAGAAGGTAGGGTCTTGGCAGTTCCTCATGAAAAAGGGGGAAATTTTGTCTGCGGTTACAAAAAATTGAGATGATGAATTCAGTCGTCTTTGTCCTGGTAGAAAGGACTGTTTCAGCGAGAATTGAAAATAAAAAAGTCTAGAAACAGAAGTGCCTATTAATTTACAATTTGAGGGAGATGTTTATTGCTTATAATATTAACTTTTCAAAGTTTTGCTAATTAAGACCAAAATGGTGCGTAACAGTTGGCTCATCTGGAATGCACTCAGTTTGCGTGCATGTGATTCACCAAAATGTAAAGCTTTTGCTTAGAAGTAACATTATTACAGAAGATTGTAAACTTTTGATTTCAAAAACTGTATGTGACATAGAGAACCACTGCATAGTTCATCGATTTGACAAATGTCCTGGCAAAAATTCACTTGAGACTTATTCCTCACAGATTCACAATGATTTTGATCCATAAGAAACAGTTGAATTTAAGCAGCGGGTACAAGCAGATCGTACATTACTTGATACAAAACAGTTGATACTTGAGGATTTCATTGCAGAATTGTCAACAAAAACTACTGATCTTTCGGCTCATCACTACATTTCAAAGAATCAGTCTCGGTATCTTAAAACTTAAAAATAACTTACGTCCTGGTGAAATTGTCCTGTTAATGGATTTTTTCTGAAAACTACTCTTGTGATTCAAGATGCAATTCAAGGATTCAACTGGGAAAATAGCCAGACGACTGTGCATCTTTTAGCTGTCTACCTTCTTGATCTTAATCAGCACGTCGAATGCATGATAATAGATATAAATAGTAGTGGCATTAAATCAATGACAACTTAAAGCATGTTACTGTTGCTGTTAATATTTTTTTTTGACAAAGTTAATTGTTAAAGAGGACACTTGGTTAACTAAAGTATATAACATACTTCAGTGATGGTTCAACTGCACAATATCAAAATTACAAAAATTTTGCGAACCTTTGTAATCATTATCAGGATTTCAGCATCAAAGCTGAGTGGAATTTCTTTGCCACTAGCCACGGTAAGTCACCTTGTGATGGCATTGGTGGTACAGCAAAAAGGTTGGCTGCACGTGAAAGCTTTCAAAGGCAAAATAATGTAAGTTTTTTTTTCCTGCAGATTCTTTTGAATTTTGTGATCAAAATATAAAAAATGTAGGGTTCTTCCTTATCTCGAGAGATGATATTGAGTGAGTCTGCAAGGTTATGTCAGGAAGATCGATTTTCAAATACTTCTGCAGTTGCTGGTACTCGAGATAATCATCAGTTTGAACTAATATATGCAAATAAATCTATTTGTAAGAAGGGTTTCAAATGACTCTACATCATTCATGGCTAATGTTTCTAAATCACATGAGAAAGAACATGCTTTCAACATGCAAGTCTCTGGTCTTCAGCCAGGACAAAATGTTGTTTGTATATATTAATAATCACGGGTGGAGTGGCAACATTTGTGAAATTTCAGTTGAACAATGTGATGCACTTGTCAATTTCATTCATCCACGTGGTCCTGCAAATTCCTTTTCTTGGCCTTGAAATGGGGACACATGCTGGATTCCTGAACAACATGTACTTGCAGTCCTTCCTGTGTCAAAACCGCAACCACTGGATGAAATTACACTTCAAGGATCTGCAATTAAATTTGTTAACGAAACATTAACCACAAGGTGCTAATGACTTGCCATAACTTGGGACATCATGTCTAAAGTGTTCAATTCAATTCTGATTTGAATTTGTAGTATTTGTTCCTCTGTTGTTTGATGCCCTCTGGCTTGGGATTCATTAAGATACAAACAATCAAGGCCGGAAATCTGGTATAAATAACTCGTATTCAGACTTGGGAACCTGTGACAAAGAAACTCACCACCCGTGGCTAGACTTGCGTGACTACCGGGCGTGATCTCTTGGCGATGGGGTTACTAGTTAAAAAAACTAGTAGTGGCATAGCCACCATGGTGTACCAAAGCAAGAACGTAATTCCTTTATACTACATTTTGCTTAACTTAACATTAATTTTTTCAACCTTATTTCAAAGAACACAAACAAGAAGCTAGCATACACTGATAGAGAAAAATATGCTCTTTCTAATGTTAGTAAAATCAAGAGAAATGGTTCCTGAGACCTAAAATTTGGCAGATCTTGGTGTCTAGGGCAGAGAAACATGTGTACCAAATTTTATTAGAACTGAGGATGGTCGAGTGGGTACGATCTCAAATGTTGGTCCACTTGACATGGAATGACCCAAATTTAGCTAAATTCAAATTAACCAAAGGTGGATCAGCAAAATTTTAAATAACGAGAAAAGTAACAAAATTTGGTTTTTCTTCTTTTGAAGAATTTAAAATAGCAAAAAAATACTTCGAAATTAAATTTAAGAAAATAATAGATATTTTGTTTGAATTAACAACAAGTGGCCATTAACTAGAAGAATCCATACCGAAACGATGTAATCCAGAGTTCTTTGATTATTCTCTTGAGGTTGCAGTTAATGAAGAATTATGTATAAACAATATACTCCAAAATATAAATTATAAAAATGATAGTTTCTTTTTTAGTTAATCTTTAAGTAATTATAATATTAAAGTAAAACGTTTAGTTCACAGTACTCAAACTCGGAAATACAAATTCCCAGCAGAAAGCAACTTTAGGTTCAACTAATTTTTGTGCATCATTTATTTGTATAACTAAGTCATCAAAAATTTGTAACTTTGATTGAAGTGACTATTCTAATAATGCATGTAATATAACACAAAGCCGTGAATTAATTTATATTTAACTAATCTCTCTATATATTTTTAACTTTGATTGAAGTCACTATTCCACTAATAGAATCTCTTATAGCACTGAAAAAAAATGAACACACTAAAACAATGAAAAATTAAACCATTTAATTTTATTAAAAACTTTACACACATGCTTTATCACTTTAAAAAAAGAGATTTCCTTGATCCTCCTTTTCCCATCACCTACAACAATAATTAAGTTAGAATCATAACTACTGCTATATGTATTTGTCTAATTTCTAGCCAGAGAAATTGGATAAGAGTGGGGACACAGTCAGACCATATGAAAGAGGATCTTCCTGTAGTTGCCAGAAGCAGGGAATCTCCTTCACTGCTGTTTTCTCTTCCTTTGTAGGGTTATGTTAGGCCAAGCAAACCGATAACCGATTTTTACCAAAAAATTTGTGTTGCCTCAGAACCCTAATGATTTGTTGTCATTTCGCCAAGGACGCCTGACAAGTGCTACTGTGACTCAAACGGTAGAGCAGTCGGTTTGTATAATGATATTCCTGGGTTCAGTTCCTCATGCGGATCCTATGAGGCAACTTCTTAGATAGCTTCCTTGAAACAGGCAATGCCCGTGAGGTGCAAGCTTTTGACTTAAAAAAAAAGCAAACTGTCAGATTCTGTATTGTTTCTGAACTTGGTAACTTAAAAATTCTTTTAGCACTGTACAGTCATCGCATACCATTCTCGTCTTGGATACCTTATACTATTTCAGATTTTCAATAGGTCTTTCCAAGTATGTATCATTGTGAAATTTCAGTCTTTTTCTGAATAAAATGAATTTTATAAACCTTGGATTGAAATTTCAAGTATGTCTCATAAAACAGCAACTTGTATTGAAGCTGCTTCTGCTATGGCTTCATGAAGTTTGAAAGATAATTCTCGTCTTTTAATGGTATGAGACTTGGAATATAGCAATTCCTTGGCTATGGGTATATTAAGCCATTGCTTCAGTTTGTGGACAGTTGCAGATCGTCTTTGTGAAAGCAACTTGAGTATTCACATTAGCTTTATTTTTGTAATCTTCTTATGAGAGATGATATACTGAGGTGTGATGGGTATCAAATGATTCATTCAACATACTAGCTGATAAAATTTCCTGATGCGAAGCAACAATAACTGGTCTAAAGAAAATTGCTGAAAAGAGTAAAGAGATTGAAGTTTCTTGAAAGATTGAAGATTTAGAAAATCACTTCTATTTAATAAATATTTTATTAATTATACCTCTCGCTTCATTTTACACGCGAGAATATAACAAAGGTGGATCCTTCTTTTTCTTTACGCGCTACACGATAAAATTACTACTATGATATTTAGTCAAGATACGTAAATCAAAGGTCACGACTGCCTTTTAAACTTAAAACATTAAATGTATATAGCTATTACATTTAAAGTTCTCTTCTGAGCGAAGATATATAAAAAATTTAAACTAATATTAAAATTAACTTAATTGTTACTAATCATAATAAAATGAAATTCTTCTTCAACGATGACGTTACTCCAGAAAAAGAAATCCTTCAATGACGATGTCATTCCCTTTTCTGCAATTATAAAAATACATTGGATAGTTTAGTAGATTTAATCAATTAACCCATTTTTCTCTCATCTCTTCCTCCTCCTGCCCTCTTTTCTCTTATGTTGTCGGTTCTCACTCCTTTCCTTAACATCTGCTATGTGTTTTTGTGACTGTCTGTTATTTTTTTTATTTATTTCATTTCTATGATTTCTTTAATAACAGCGATGTCTATCCTCAATCTTTTACTCGTCACTCCTGCTGAAGTTTATCTCAACGTACTTTCATTTATTCCTTTCTTCACACCACACAACTCTAATACGTTCATTCCTCATTTTATCAATTCTTCTCAAACCTAACACGCCCCTAGGATTGTCCATCTGAACACATTGTACTTTAGATCTATATATACCTATTATTCCAGACCATAATCTCACTACTACACATTAACACAGGTAACAACATACCCTCTTGTAAAACCCCTAGCGCAATCAAGACTTAGTCCTTTCACATCCACCAACGATTTAATTGCACAAGCCACCTTCCTGCCAGTCACAACTTTACTACTACACTATGCATCATTCGTTTCCTTTTCATCCAACATATATCCTAAATATTTAAACTCAGACACTTGTCCTCACTCACAACCATAACCTTACTCTTATCTACGTTTGCTTTCAAACCCCTCCTTTTACACACCCTGCCAAATCTCTACCAGCCTTCTCAAACTCTCTTCAGATTCACCTCACAAAACCAAATCATCCGCATATAATAGGTAGGGCACCCTCCACTCTCTTCCATTCTCCATCATTCTAACACCATCACCTGCCACCCCCACCTCTAATTCTTTCATAACCCCATCCATATACATATTGAATAACCAAGAAGACATAACACATCCTTGCCTTATTCCGCTATTAATATTAAACCAATAACTTTCGACACCATTTATTCTTACACAGCCTTCACTATCGTCATACATGCTTTTGATTGCATTCAGAAACCTACCACCAACACCATATATCACTTAACACCTGTGATAGAGCTTCCCTATTAATCCTATCATACGCCGGTTGCAAAATAATAAAACCTAAATACAATTTTTTCTTCTCCCTCATTTTTTCAATCATTTGTTTCAGTGTAAAGATCTGATCCACACATCCTCTACCTCTACTTCTTCACCAATCAGTCCTTCAGTCACTCTATGCACTTACTTTTTCGATCAAAATACCATAATATATTGTTATTGAATTGTTAAATTGAATATTCTCTCTCTCTCTCTCTCTCTCTCTCTCTCTCTCTCTCTCTCTCTCTCTCTCTCTCTCTCTCCTCTCTCTCTTTCTCTCCCCTCTCTCTCTCTCTCTCTCTCTCTCTCTCTCCCCTCTCTCTCTCTCTCTCTCTCTCTCTCTCTCTCTCTCTCTCTCTCTCTCTCTCTCTCTCTTCTCTCTCTCTCTCTCTCTCTCTCTCTCTCTCTCTCTCTCTCTCTCTCTCTCTCTCTCTCTCTCTCTCTCTCTCTCTCTCTCTCTCTCTCTCTCTCTCTCTCACTCTCTCTCTCTCTCTCTCTCTCTCTCTCTCAAAAAAAAAAAAACTCTCTCTCTCTCTATATATATATATATATATATATATATATATATATATATATATATATATATATATATATATATATATATATATATATATATATATATATATTAAATCTGTGTCTACTTAACCACACTTTATCCTAACCTAGATTTAAAAGCCGTACAGCACGATCTATCTAGACGGATCGTCGTTTCCGTACGACCTAGACCTAACCTAGATTGATTGTCATTGCCGTAAACCTAACCTAATGGATTTTGTTAGTCCCCCAAAGAGACCTAACCTAATGTATTTTGTTAGGCCAGACTTACGCATATAAGATAATGAATTATGATATATTTAAAGCTATGTGAAGATAAAATAATGAAATATATATATATATATATATATATATATATATATATATATATATATATATATATATATATATATATATATATATATATATATATATATATATATATATATATATATATATATATATATATATACTTAATCTTTTAACTTTTATTAAAAGGCATGCAAGAGTTATAAAAAAAAATACCTTTCATGACGCATTTTAAATCGCTTTTGACAATTACTTTTAGTACATCGGAAATAAATATTAAAATTTTCATTATAAATACTACATTCCTTATCACAAACACAAGTTTTAGACTCTAAAATTAACTTATAATACATTATAAATGCTAGCAATGTTGTTTTATCAGAAAATATACACTAACACATCCATTTTCAATAAATTTCAAATAAGAACTGCTTAGGAAAACTGCCCAAATAATGTCTTTACTTTTAATAAAAAGGACAAATTCTAATAAAATCGACAATTCTGGCAATCTTAAACTCTTATGTCAGTCCATCTAATATTAAGCATATATATATATATATATATATATATATATATATATATATATATATATATATATATATATATATATATATATATATATATATATATATATATATATATATAAAGTTATATATATATATATATATATATATATATATATATATATATATTTTTATTTTTTTTTTTTTTTAATTCAGTCTTATTCTTTTTATTCATTTTTTTTTTATTTTCAGAAATTATCCAACATACGGAATGGCATCGTATATCTGTTTTCCGACCGCATTTACGTGAAAAAGTTATCAATTACTTAGAAAAAGGAGACCGTGTGTTGATCACTGGAAGAATTTCTTATCTTGAAAGGAAAGACACTGGAAATCCGGATATAGTTAATAAGAATGCTGTTATTGTTGCTGAAGATATTATTTTTTTCAAAAAGTAAATTAAAATATAATTTGTTCATTTTGTACAATAATTATTTGTAATTTAAAAAGTATGTTTTTATTTGTTTAATTAAAGTACATTTTATAAAAAATTCTCAATACTCGTACTTACTGAGCCTTTGAAACCATCTTAAAGTTTAGCAGAAATCGTAAGAGCTCTTTGTGAGTTTAATGCGGAAATGAGGTTGTTATTTTTTCTTTTCATCTAGTAATCTTATTTTATCTGCTCTTACCACCAATATAGGACACAACTTGGTTATAATAATTGCTAATTATTGTTTACAGTAATCGTTTTTGTGCTGGATTATTATCCCCAATTATGTTTGTTTCTCTTAATTGATCTTTAATTATTCCAAACCATATTTTTTACAATTACGCTTTTGTTTCCGGTCTATATTTTGTTCAAACTATTGCCTATTCATTAAAACAAGCAGTCAGTTTAGTCTTAATTTCACTTTTCTTTTTTTCCGAATTATTCCTCATTGCCTATTATAACCTCCAAATTGTTCATTTCTCATCTACGCATTTCTATCCTCTTAAGAGTATCTTCTGAAAACCTTATGAAATCAATCCTTTCACAAAACATTTTGAAGCATCCTATTACGTACTTGCGATTCAACAATACTTTACTTTTCTATCTTTGGGCCAATAAATAATTTTTTAACACTTATTTCATCCTTTTTTGAAATGTGCAAAGCTAAAATAGTTCTTAAGATTAATCATCATCATCTCTTAAAGATTATGGGTGGGGTATGCAATAATGCACAAGAAACCAAGAAACAAGATAGTTTAGAAGAACATGGCCTAAGTCGAAAAGAAAGGCCTCTCATACCCCTAAGTGAGAGCCCGTCGCTATTAAAATCTGCCCTGTGGTATTTTGTCAATGTCGGAATTCATTCCTTGACCAGGCCTACAACCATGCCAACTTACAAAACTCGCCATTTACTCCTATTATGTGGCATTCTTCTAGTTTGTGCTAAATTCACATTGCTTTTCTTCAGATAGTTTTACTGACTAGATTCTCTCTATTTCTTGGGGTCTACTAGCCGAACGCTATGCAACTCGCCACTATACAGCCACTTGACCAATCGCATTAGTACACATTTGCTTTCTCATTTACTCCTTCATTAGAACATTAGAAATATATGGACAATAAGAGTCCACGTGGACCTATCGAGACTGTCCTTCCACGCCATACAACTCATTAATACGCTTATTCTTTATTTTATCAATTCCTCTCACACCTAACATATCCCAAAGATTATCCATCTGGACAGACTGCACCCTAGATCTATACCTCATACTACTACATGTTTCACTACTATACGTTAACACAGTTAGCAACATACCCTCGTTCAAAACCCTGGCGAATTCAAGACTTGGTCCCTTTGCATTCATTTACCAAGGATTTAATTGCACCAGCCACCTTCCAACCACACAACTTTTCTACTACATATCCATTCCTTTTTCATCCAACTTATACCCTATATATTTAAACTGCAACATTTGTTCCAGTGGCCTACCATGCAACATGATTTCACATTGCGGACTCTCCTCCACTACACCATCCCTTTGTTCTTATCTACATTTACTTTCAATCCACTCTTACACACACTGCAAAAGCACTATTATTATTCTCAAACTTTCCTCAGGTTCACCACATAACAGTCATCTGCGTACAACGAAAAAGCCACCTTCCATGCTCTTCCATTCTCCACCAGTCTAACACAGTTTCCCTGCCATCCCCTCCTTAAATTCTCCCTCCTCCTCCATCCATGTACACATTAAATAACCATGTGCATTATTCTATATAAATGGAACGGTAAGGGGGATTTCTTTACGACTTGCGTCACGTTCTTCTACTACTATTCTGTTTCCGGTACACGTGACTCACCTCACCCCAAATCTGCCATTCCCTTTGCATTTACCAAAAATTTAATTGCACCAGCCACACACAACTTTTTTACTACACTTCACATCATCCATTCCTTTTTCATCCAACTTATAAGCCGGACTTGTTATCAAGCCTAGATAATCAGCGCACTCCAATCCACTTGGTTAGGAAATACAAGTAATATAGCCTATATATTTAGACTCCGACTCTTGTTCCAGTGGTCTACCATGCAGCATGATTTCGCACAGTGGCTCTCTTCACCTACCACCACCACTTTTCTGCTTCCGATGCATGTGACGCACCTCACCCAATCTGCCATTCACTTCGGCAACGACCACATATTTGTATATATCCGTGGGAGTGAATGCGACCACGGTTCGATTTAAGTAAAACCGCTCGAAGTTGAATCTGAAAATATTCAAAGGCAAATCTGTAATTTAAACTATTAATTCCTGCCTCCACTATTATGAAACTACTCCCTACCAACACACACTTTTAACTCCATTCAGAAGCCTTCCTCCAACACTATATGTTATTAACACCTGCCACAGAGCTTTCTTATTAATCCTATTGTATGCCTGTTGCAAGTTCATGAAACCTTAATACAGTTTTCTCTTAAAGTTTCTCGCACATTTGCACGTTCAATGTAAAAATTTGCTCTACGCATCCTCTACCAGTTCTAAATACACTTTGCTTACTTCAGCAATTAACCCTCTCAATAATTAGACTTCAAAGTTAATAAAAATACCAAACATATGTCTCCATAACACTCGATAAATTAATTCTCTTATAGTTTCTACAGTTCCCCTCATCACACTTACCATTAAACAAGTGTGTTATCACCATACTTTCTTCCAGTCTACCGAAACTACACCTCCACAAACCGCTATTGGTTACACAACTTCCATATTCATTCAATCACAATCTCACCCTCCATTCTTGATCATATTCACCAATAATTTGGTATATGTGCTGATCTAACCATCATATTTCTTACTCTGCTAATACACTCCTCTTCACATATTACCTCTTCCCCAAAATGCCTACTACTTACACCATCAAACCCACTCATAATCACCCCTCCCCCCCACGCTTCTCACATCCACCTCATCAGTCATTAAAACACCATACTGTATTTCATTAATTCTATAAATGAGGATTCCCCTTACTCTCTTTTCTTAACCTTTCGTACTTCCTTCCAGAAAAACCTCCTATTCCCTTGTAAATCCCATTCATCTCCTATCCAAACTAATTCCAACGAATGCAATCTTGTAAGCTTTCCTCCTTTTTTCCTCCCCATATATTTCCATCCATCTTTCTTTCAATACCTCATCATTGGCTTTTAGTACATTCAACTACGCATCTTTTTACCTTTTTACGGCTTGCATCACCTAGCTCTTCATTCCACCATTCACTATTGACATTCGTATTCTTACTTTAAAAATCCAGCAATGCATACCTCCCTCGAGAACTCCGAATGCGACTTCTACTACATTAAAGGTGGTTTCCAGACCTACTGGCAGAACTGTTGGGAGTGAAGTTGGAGTGAAGTGAAGTGCTTAAATCCGTTTGGTGAAATCCCTCGTGAAAGTTGGTCTCTCCCGGTTCACCTCTGCCGACAACGGGAGGAGGCGACGCTGACACGACTCGGAATCAGCCACGCTAATATGACGCATGGATGCCTCATGTCAAAGGAAAATTCCTCATCATGTCCGTTTTACCAAGTCCATATACCTCTCTCTGTCCACCATCTCTTGATTGAGTGCCCATTATTAGCAACACCTCGTAGTAGGTACTCTCCCGCTCGAAAGTTGCATTCCCCAGGCGAATCGTCTTTCCTACATTCTAGCGAAAATAGGCCCCCAGAATTTGAGATGATTCTTGCCACTGTAAAACCACGAAGTGAAGTTAAAGTAATGATAAGGAAGTGATAGGTAATTCGAATGAATACAGTAACAGCTAAGTTAACACTCCGGTGATTTCTGTTATGTAGTGGCGAATAAATAAGAAAGTTGTTTAGAAAGGGATAAATGAATTGAAAAAGGACATGAAAAAAGAATCATGTTTTATGAGAGTAAGTGGAGAAGATAAAAAATCCTCGTAGAGAACAGTTTCTTGTCAATTAGTTATAAAAATACCCAATGGCGAAAAAAAAGCAAGGATAATTATTTGCAAAAATTGCAGAATTCATCAGGATCTGAACTTGAATCTTGAATGTAATAAAAAATTATGACAAACGAATTATTACTTTTGAATTTAAAGATGGTGCTTATCTAATGAAATAGCTGGAAATGTTGGATATGTGTGTAAAAAAAAAGGTTACGTGATTCTAGTATAGAGGCATAAACAGAGATACAGTTTCAGTCCAATGTTTCGATCACTGAAAATCTAAATATATATTTCCCAATGTCGCTGTGACGTTTAATTAGACTATGGGTAATTGTTAAAACGTCGCAGATGCCATCAAAAAATATATTTAATTATATATTTGACTTGTATATAATTACAAAACTGTATTATAAAGTGATTTTACAGTATAAAAATGAAAATATTTTTGCATGATTTTCGAATCAGAATAATTGTAGCACCTAATTCTGCATAAGACTTAAAAAGATAAAACAGAACACAAAGATGAGAAGATGCCGATAGGAACAGATGCATTGGAGAAAAACAAAATAATCTTTACCAACAGTATACTCTCTTTACAAACACTTTAAAAGTGAATTTTTAGATGGCTTGTGTATAGGTAAACATTTATCCTATGCAAATAAAGAGGGACATACCTAATTATGCATTACTTTACTAAGTTAGGGTCAATCTTGCTGTATAAATCAAAAAGAAATAGAATATATAGTTATTTTACTTGTCACTGTTATACTGTATAGATGAATAGAATATAAGTAAACTTCACATATTAAGATGCACTCTCTCTTATATATAATTCAAATCCCATTGGCGTATGTGCAAAACCATGTGTGCTTTTGCAGAGATGAAGTGAAATTGAAGGTACAGTTTCGAAGGGTGATGACCTTAAAGATCACCGTGTAAGACCCTTAAGATTTTACTGAGAATACAAAATAAATTGCTACTGCAAAATAATTGGAAATCAAGTGTGTTGTAGACGTCAATTAATTAAGTGATACATACAAAAAACTTAGTATATTTATAGGTTATTATATATGAAGATGTGAAATAGATGAGTAGAGGGATAGTTAATGATGACGAATCTGGAAAGTGCGACATAATATATATGCTGAGGATTGCTGAGAAGATTAAAAGAAATATAATAGTGCATTTAGTAGGAAGAATGAAATAATGACTGCGTAAGAAAAGTGTATAAATTCGAAGAAAAATTGAAGAAACGTGTTATCAAGAAGAAAACAAGTAGTTGCACAATTGATAGGTAATAAAAATATATTGCTTAAGTTACGTCTGATCAGACGTTATCAATGTACCTCTAACAAAACCTAATAGAGTTAGACACGAGGCACTGATAATCTAAATATAGTGTAACCAACTCTTTGAAGAACCAACGAGTGGATTCCGGACTGTTTATAATGCGGTAATAAGAGAAATGTACTAGCTGACGCTGGTAAATCCTTCATTTTTTAAGATCAATTCATAGCCTCGAGAAAAAGCGAAAGTATTTAATAGAAGCAGATGAAAGCGACATAAAATTGTGACGAAAATATGAAGATGCTGGAAAGTAGATATTGCGAGTTATCACAAAAAGCCTTGTGTTAGAAAATTTACCTTTACCTTTAGTCATTCCTGCTACGATAAGCCTCGTTAGTTAAAAGATAGTTCTAAGTAGTTACTAATGAAACCGAATTTACTATAAGAATAGACAGAAAAATAGGAATGCTGCCAGTAAACAACTGTAAGGATGCATTGTATGAATGAATTAAGCTAATCGAGGGGTCTTGAAAAGAGATACCAAACTGAGGATTTTCTAAGAAAAAGAACAGAGTAGTAGTACTTTGTATTATGCCCACAAAAGTGTATAAACTCGTCGTTGATACATTCCTTTGTAAACTTACCTCTTTAGAAATACCCCATAACTGTATACTAGAGTAGCTAACGTCGAAGGGGATGTGAATTACGGCCTACGAAAGTGTGAGAGAATATATATATATATTAGAGAGATTTAAGTTATATATAATATATATGACTATAGTAAAGAGGAACTCACGTATGTGAGCTCAGTGTAATACCGTAGGAAAAAGGTATGCGATAAGAAAAACCAAACTCAGTATAATATTCTAAGAAATGCTTCATGGTAGATAAAATGATTGTATATATATATATAGTATATTCTCAGTATATATATATATATAATATATATATATAATTGATATAGGGAACTAATCATAGAGAATATTTTATTTTGTTGCAATAGATACTTATAATATAATGTAATGTATTTTTACTCAAAGATCTATGTTACCTTATCGATGGACTACCATGATTTATATACTCAAATGTATTATATATTTTATTTAAATAAATTATAATAATTATAATCTCTCTCTCTAAAATGATAATTATGTTTTATTATTAATCTATTAAAATTATGTTATTTTAATATAAGATTATAGTTATTTATTTCAAAAGACCAATATAAATTATAAAAATATGATTAGACTATATTTTTTGCATAGAGAGTTATAAAGTGTTGGGTTATATTATTATTATATGCGGATATTAATATTGTAAGATTCAGTGAATCTTATAATTTAAGACTAAAGATTAGCTGTACAAGATGAAATAGTAAATAATCATTATGAAAATTATATGTGTAATATATGTAGTGTGTGTGTAAGTTATACTTATGTGAGTGACTCTCAACTCCGAAATATCTCCTGTAAGCCCCCCGAGAGAAAATTGTCTGAAGAAACACTGCTTGTTATCAGTAATTATAATGTAAGTAATGTCAACAACTGTGAGTTTTCGAGATATCATGCGGGTAACTTCTTTAGTTTGGCCAGCATGTCCTCTCCGGGCACCGAACCGGCGCTCTAGCTTCCCACAATAAGTAAGGTATAAACACATACGTATACCCTAATAGTTCGAGTTCGTCGAAAAATTACGGCGGAGCAACAACAGCAACACAAAAAGAAGAGTCACTTCAACTGGAGCTGTTCATCGAGGGCTGTAAGAATTCACAAACATATGGTTTCGACATGAGTGGAAAATACCACCACCACCGTCCCGAAATAAAGCGTCCTATCTTGTGAATACCCGTTAAATAGTAACTATGTCCAATTAGGAAATGCCACCCTGCTTAATAGAGTGTAAGAGATATAGATGTATTTATGAAAAGTGAAGATAAAAATAACGGCGATGATAAGTCTGCGCTACCGGTAAATGCAAAATCAAAAAAGCGAGTATACTCTTACATATATGAAAAAAAATGTACGAAAATTATACTATCATCTGTCATTTAGCCACCACCCGTCATCTCGGAAATGACCGCGAAAAAGGTCACCTCTCTCCATATGATAACTAATTACCTCTTACTCTCCTCGCGTTTACGACGGCACATAACATGATAAGGTGCAATGATACTCTACCTAATTTTATTTATGATTTGAATATTTTGAACAGTTAAGATACTTGAATTACTTTGTTTATATAAAAGAAGTGTACCTCACTTTTGTAATGTGATTTAAATGGAGTAATTTTTTCCATCAAGCAAAAAGAAATGACACACCACTCCGGCTAATATTTAGGTATCTCTTTTTGTTGTTAATTTCATAATATGGATATGCATATTACAAGTACCCACGCTAACCTTACATCTAAAACCTAATAACTGAATAACTCCAAGTCATGTCCTAACTATGAACCATAAACCCTAAGCGGACTAAAAAACTAGTATAGGTCGCCTAACGCTTTGTCACAAAAATAAAAAACAGTGGCAGGAAATAAGGAATAGCCAGAAAAATATGTAAAAAAATTGCAAAGATATTTAGCATAGCATAAAGAATTAAGAACAAAATTTATTATTTACATTTTTGAAAATCGTTAAAAATACAACGTCTAAGCTATATAAAGACAATATTATTTATAACTTTTATGATATAAAGTAAATAAATATTAGCCTGTATTAATATGAACCCCTATAAAATATTAGTTTTAGACAAATTGTAGACACTAATTTCAAGAAGATTAGGAAGATGTAATATAGAAGATAAAGTGTAAATAGAGATAATAATATATAATATATATATATATATATATATTAAATATATATATAATTATAATGATAATTAAAATGATATATTGAATTTCTTATTAAATTTAATATATTAAATAAAAAAACTATAATTAAAGCTACAGAAGAATTTGTTTAATTATTCACAAGTAAAGCAGAGGATATTCCACAGTTATATCCATGTAAATGTGTGTAAATAAAAATAAAAATAATAATATAACGATGATGGAGGCAAAACGGCTATTAAGAAAATAATATAAAACGACCAAAAAGGTCATTTTATAGAAATATAAATATATATAGATAAACTTAATATTATAATATTGTATATATACTACGTGAGTAGTGTTATTTATTTGAAGATAAAGTATTGGAAGTGAATAGCTGATGAGCGGTATAATCTCCTGATATGATTGAGACTCAAAGTTAGTGTATATATATATCACTATAACAAAAGTATTATTTGAATTAGGCTATATTTATATATATGAAAGATATATATATTATATATATACCACTATATATATATATATGTAGAAAACATAAATGAAAACTCACCGTGTAAATAACCATATATATAACAGTATAGTATAGAAGTGACCGCTCTCCAGGAGAAAAGACAAACCTCCGGAAGTATTAATAGAGTTTACGAAAACAGGCGAAATTATTTCTCTAATGACCGTGTAATAAACTAACGAAATAATGTATATTCCCCAACAAAGTAAACAAAGATTGATAACACCTCATTATTGCATCTCGCAGTTGTCCCTCTCCCGACTCACGATTGGTGGGGCCCATCAACATGTCTTCATCTTCCATTGAATAGGCTTTGAATAGGATATCCTTTTTAATGTAGAGAAAGACGCCCCAGTGAAATTAACTCTCACCTAGCGGAGGTGGCTGCAGTGTAAGGCCTTCGAAGAAAGGTGAATTCAAAATAGGGTAAGAGAAGATGCTGCAAAAAAACTATCGGGGCGATATATCGAAAGGACATCGATATTTTGGCTCAATAATTAAAATCAGAATACTTATATGGGCGTTAGTGTTTTCTTAGGCAACGTATATCGCATATTCTCAAGATTAAAATTTCTCTTGAAAATTTATATCGAAATCCGATATTTATATATATTCAATGAGAGAAAAAATGTGATTATAGATATCATGAAAGAGAGGAATAAAAATCTAAAATATTCCGCCGCCCTCTCTCCCAACACCCTGAAGTTATGAAACTCTTTTTTTTTTACCCATATTTCGTTCTTCGGGTCCGGTAGCCCTAAGCCACATATAGAGGGTGAGGAACCCATATAAAAATTGGTTTTTAGATTTTTCATCTTTTCAGGGGTGAAACCAATAAAATAGGAAGAGAGTGGAGGGAGAAAAGGATTCGATCTATGGTAGAATCAGGACAGTACCAGCGATATGTTCCAAAATATTGTAACTTGTGGTGAAGGGTCACCTCTCTATGATCCAGCTATTCAGTATTCAAAGTGGCGAAAAAGGACTTTGCAGATCCACTTTCTAACGCCGAGAAGACGCCACTGCCTGATCCATGATTTAGCGCTGATAGCTCTTTATGGAGTGTGTTCAGATGTCGAGTGTAGGAAACGAAGATAATCCTTGCAGAAATCTAATACCGGAAAACAGACTCCTGTGAGCTGTTTTCAGTTAACGAACCGAGTTACCGGACTAGTTTAATCATTCTATCGTGCGATTACGGATTGTTTTGCTTAAATATTGTAATAACTAAGATTAACGATTTTATATAATAGCGAAATTAACATAAAAGTTAGTATTTGGGGGTACAGAACTACACTAAAGCTTTCTTATGATAAGTCGTCTGGCATCAAGTTCGAACTTCTTAATAAATATATTTTTCATTATTAATACTAAAATTTAATAGATTTTTTAAGATCCAGACTTCCAGAATTCGTCCAAAGTATCAGTTGTCTACCATCACAATTTAAATTTAATTTCGTTGTTAGAATCAATTTTTATTTTTTCAATGTTAACGTAGAAATAAATTTTAAGAAGATTTTTAAAAGGTTAAAATTATATACAAGGATTTATGATTTTTCCTATTTTGAAACGAAAAAGTGTACTTGAAATCATTAATTTGATTATATTTATTAAAATATGCAAGTAAAAGAATTTAAGGAATAAATTTATCACTCGTCCACAAAAAGTTAAAAACACCCCCAGTAGTTCCTCAAGATCCCACATCAACGCTTTCTAGCATAACAACTTCAGTCTTCAACCTCTTTAAGTTGCAAAACTCTAAGTTGGGGAATGGGAAAGGTTTTCCATTTTCAGTGTTTCAATAAAATCCTATTTTCATTCGTGTTATATTATCTTCGGGTTTAGATATCTTGCATTAGATAAAAACACAATGGAGATCTCTCTCTATCTACTTCAAAATTGTTAGAGACCCTCTTCTAGTCTCTTTTTCTCTCATCACCTCAGTCCTCCCCTCATCTTCTTGCATCTCTGTCGATCTCTCTCTCCTCAATTTTTGTTTTTTATGCTAAAATATATATATTTTCATTTATGCTTAACAATGTAATTTGTTCTCGTAAACAATGATAAATACATATATATTATTATCTAAAATATACATTTTTTATTATAGTGATAAACGACTCCGAGTGCTACGATTAAATGGTGAACAAAGGAGAACCTAGGGTATATGAGAAACTGACAAGATTTACATGTACACGTGATAGTTAGTCTCCGGTCCTGCCTCAGGAGAAACATACAGAGGGACTTAAGTCCTACTCCCCGTGGATAGATAGAAGTGCGCACTAAAACCCCCTCTACTATGAGGGTATATGTATAGGTACTATGATTGATGTGTCACTAGAGGGTTGACCTGACGGCCTCCGCTCACCCTGCATATATGTATAAACTTACTAACCGTAGTACCTCACCGCGTCTCTAGATCTCACTACTACCGGAGTAAATATGGGGTGTAAGGAGAGTTGATACTAAATGTAATTATACATATCATATCCAGTTTCTATGGTAAGGGAAGTGTAGAGGCCCAAAATGTGAGGCCAATTGGGAATTCAATGTTGAATAGGAAAAGCAATACTAGGGCGCACTTCCAACCATGGAGATAAACTTTAATTTCGAAATTACAACGGTTTCGGAAATTGCAATTCCGATTCCCATCAGGTGTGAAATACCCACTATAATGATAAAACAAATAATAATTTTAAGTACACAAAACTTCTATAAAAATTTAAAAAGGTGATTAGGTGGAATATATATAATATAAAAATGATTTGGATAGATAAGTCGCATAGGTACAAGTTTATACTCCATAGAATAGACTCTGTGATCAAAAAGCAAAAGAAATTATTAAGTATACAATCAAAGATGTATCGGTAAAATACACGATAGGAAAAAACAAAACGAAAAACGTTCGCCTCTCGCGTCAGGTAAACATTAACAAGATTAAACACCATACAAACAAAAACAAATAAACGAATCGAAATTCTATATTAATGGGAAATCATAAAATTTTAAAATGGAATATTAAAGTATTAACAAGCACCAGGAAAAATTCTTTGCCAAAATCTACCAGGACCAAGTCTCAAGACATCTTCAATAGTTTCTGTATGGTAGGTGAATAAGTTAAAACAGACGAATGAACTGTGTTGACTGTTTCCGAAGTTAAAGATTAGCTGGTAGTTTTATAGAATTGGAGCCGGAATCAACTATTAAGAGAGAAGCGTTTCCTAAGAATTGATTGAGGATGTAACAAAGTTTCTAAAATATGTAGGTTGGTTTGTTTTGCGAATAGTTGTTTGGCGATTAATATTATTACAAATCTCATCTGCTAGTTAAACGGTGTGGTCTTGAGTATGCGCACCTATCTTCTAATAGCTGAATGGAGCGAAACATAGAAGGAATTTCAACCATAGTTTTGCAGGGTGATGCGGGTAGAAAATGCCTCGGTTGTGCTCGTCTATCCTGCCAAGTAGATGTATATGGACACGGGACGAGGAAAAAAAAAAAAAAAAAAAGATCACTGGTTTAACAGAGACAATTTTCCTTTGTCCATTTGTCAAAAGTCATCCAAAAAAGAAAGGTCCTATATATATAAATAGGTTAGTATTAAACCGTAATACTGTACGACACGGAATATAGCGGAAAGGGAGATCGAGTAAGTTTATATATATATAAATATGTATATTACCAAGGTGTAGGGAATATGATGTAGAGTGTGTGTAGAGTTGTAAGTTGTGTGATATGGGGGGAAGAAGGCTCTATATATATAATGTAGATAAATGGTAGTAGAACAAAGTCACATAAGTGAGAATAGGTAAAACGGTAGAATTATGTCATATAATATAAGTAAGACTCATAATTGACTGAGGGTTGAGTGACGGACGTCTCACCTATAGGTTATAATAGAGTTAATATGTATAACGAAAGGTATATGAAGAACCATTGGAGGTTAAAAAACCCGGCATAAAGTGTGACAGGATAGTATATAGTAGCTATGGGTTCAGTCCTTATGTAAAGCGGTTAGATACCTGTGAACACCCTAACAGGACTGACTATCCTTGCCTTTAAAGAACGCAAAGTAAAAGTCTTACAGTTCCCAACAACACCTCATTCCTTCTCGCCTTGCGTGTGTAAAATAAAAAACATCGTACATCCCTAAGAACTGGTGTTATCTCTATGTTCCTCACTCTCTTTCTCACCCTTCTTCCCAAATGTTAGTTTGGTAATATATATTACGTTACTCTCTCTCCATAACTGAAATTTCCCTCGCCGGCGCCCGTTCCTCTCGGAGTCCAGCCCACCAACACCGTAAAGAAAAAGCCCCGGTTATTTGACCAAATTTTAGTGTGTAAGCTATAAGCTCGTTTGTTTATTTTAACTTATGTGCGTTCGCCTAATTGGAGGATGTTAGCAATATGTAAAGGTAAAATAGTAGTAGATACCCTAGATTAAGTGGTATGTATATAGACGTACGATATGAATATAAGGTAAAAAATATATATATAAGACATATGATGTATATGGTATGATATATAGTTATATAAGGATATTATAGTATAGATATATATTAGGAATAAAATAGCCTTGATATAGTATAAACGGTATTGTATATGTGTTGATACTAAATAAGATAAGGTATAGGTAGTGTTAATAAGTCAATATATAAGTATAGGTAGATAAGTAGGAAGATAATATGGAGGTGTGTAATATGTAGTTAGGATATAATATAAAGTGTATGTAGATTTATATTATATAGTATTTGAATAATATAAATGCAATATTAATAGTTCGGATTATAACAAATCAAGATGATTCGAAATATATTGCGGAATTAATCGAAGTATTTTCTTGGAGAAAATCAAGAGGCGATTATATTATGTTTTAATAAACGAGGATACGAGTTATCGATATTTTTTAGTATTCGGGTGCGGGTATCGCCATACGTCGATTACACTCAAGTTATTGAGACCATCTTGGCAACATATTTTGAAGGCAAGATGAAAGAGAGACTCGAGAAGACCGCCATTCAAGGATGAACGAGAGGCACCAAAGTTTTGAAGGGTAAATAAAACGCAAACATTCTATGAATCTCGTGGGTAAATAAAAAGCACAAAGGAAAGAGGGAAAGCACCAATTAGAACTTAATCGTCTTTTGAAGTGAAAAAGAATCGATGTTTTTAGAGGCTCGCAAATTGAATAAAGGAGAGAACTGTCAATTAAAGGATTTTTGTGTCATTTTTGTTCTCACCTAAATTCAATAGATATGGGTGTTGATGGTGGAAGAAGCTTGAAATTTCTAGTAGTTCAGTAAACAAATATATAGAGGGTATAAAAAATAAAAAATATAAAATAAATTATAATGTAAAATAAAGTGGATACCATTGAGGCCCTATAAATCCACTCCACATAAAATAGGTAAATATAGAGAAATATAAATAAGATAGAGATCAATATAGCGATAGTAGATATATAATATATCATATTATAAGTATTATGAAATAAAGAAATATAAAATGTAATATATATATATAAAAAGTGAGAGATTAATTATATATATAATATAGTTATATATAGTGTAGCTGAGGAGATAAAAAAGACCTTAATTGGAAAGTTATTAAAACCACATAAAAAAGAAAGCCACCAATTAAAGAAATGGAGGAAAATCATGATAAAATAACAGATTAAGAAATGCAATTATTGAATGGTTTTCATTTAGTTAATTGGATGTAATATGGGTTTTCTTCAATTTGATAAAAATCGAAGGATAGTGAAGAATAACTGTGAGAAAGGCAAATAACAAAGAAATGTATCTTGCTGATTTTATTTTATTGTTGAGACACTGCATTATAGTAGTATCTAGTGTGCTGCGGAGAGTCTTACAATTATAAAATTTCTTTCCCTACTCCGACGTCTCGACTCCGAAGCGATCAACTGAGAACTCAAAGACATTTTGGCCTCACTCTTCGTCGTACTCTCCCCGATCCTCTCCTGCCATCACTCTCTTCTCCCACTCCTCTTAACACAAATCAATTTCTATAGACCTTCAGCAGACCTTCTGTAATCCTTCTGAGTCTGTCTATCGGCAAGATCTTCTCGCTGCTGTTTTATCAATCACAAGTAGTAGAAAAACCAAAAAAAATTGTTTTTAGAGAAATTACCTGTAAAAAGTAAACTTTTCGACATCAGACTGATCCCCTCTCGTAACTTCGCACAAGCTAATGCAGAAACACGATTGATAATAAAGTCACTTGCACAAGCAAAATTTATTCACAACAAATAAAATGTTTATTTATTTTTCTTATCTTAAGTTCAATAAATTTCGCTTCAAAGAATAGATATAAAACGTTCTTTTACGTTCTTAAAATAATGTAAAATGTTTATACAAAAATCTCTTAAAATTTTAAACTTGAAAAAATATGTTATTTACAAATAATGTCACTATCAAATATTAGAAAACAATGAATGATGAACTGCGTAGAAAGAATTCATAAATTTCAACGCTGGGCTCATTTATATACTCGTTCCATTGCTGAACTTATGTACACTTTTTCAAGAAATAATTTTAGATTGATTCGTACAAATACCAAAGCTTAATTATAATTGAGTATATTTAATGCCCTTGTGTTTGTGATTTTCACAACAATTGTACCCATTCTATAATTAAGATAAGTTGTTCATTATTGCTATAGACATGCCATTGTATCCATTATTATAATTTAATTCATACATCTCACTATTTGCATAAACTCCGTAATCGGTTATTCTTATTTCCGGCTGGTACTAAATTATGGGCATAATACGTTTGGAGATAGTTTAATGTCTATATTGTCATTAAAAAGAAATTGAATTCATTAGAAAATTTATACAGTTACAAAAGTGGGGAACCAACTTATCTTATATTTTGTAAACGCAAGATGTTCAGACTCGTTGGAATAGTTGTTACATGCTTGACATCCACAGAGGATAATTGAGAGGAGAACTATCTCCCAATTACTCGAAAGCCTGTCCTCCCAAACAATTAAAAAAAAAATATAAGATTTTCTACACTCAAGACTAATCCTCACTTGTTATTTAAAACACCAATTACTTATAACAGTGAAACTAAAACACGAAGCTTGGACAGGTGATGAGTTATACGAATTTTAGGTACACTGTATTTACTCTCTTAAACCGTTGAGGATGGTCAACTGCGACGTATTATCTCAGAAAAATTCTTGTTTGCCAGACGAGATTCCTCTAGTTTTTCAAAACTATTTAAATGTAGTGAAGAATCACTGATGCACATAAATGTTCCCTGATAAGCCAGGTATTAGATTATCCAGTGATAGGGAAACTCTTCAAATACGGGTGGACAGAAGCTAGTACTATCCTAAGATCCGAATGAAAGATAGATAATTAGATTTCAATCATTGATATCATGCAAAACTGATTACGCATCTGCAATCTCGGCTAAGAGTTTGGATCCTAGATTAATAATCTAGTGTCTCCAACCATGCGATTCATAAAGGGTTAAACATTTATACAGTATCCTATGTGATGAAATGCTGCTAAAGCCAGAAATTCACCGCCAATAAAAAAGGAAAAGATTGCAGAAACAGATACACATTTACTATCTGTGTTAGCAAAAAACCATTTGCAGAATCCATGAACGTTTTTTTGGTTTCTAGCAGCGACGAAGGAGTCTGTTCAGAGGTGTCAAAGGACACTCTGTCATGATCGAAGATTATCAAAAGCGAAAAATTCTTGGGAAAATCGGATAAAGATATCCATTGGTTTGATAATTGATCCATTGGCGTGATAATTGTAAAAGTTGTTCACATCGTTGAAGAAACTAGGCAGGGAATACTTATCAGGTTCCTCAATAAGTGTAGCTTGGCGTGAGAGTCATTTTTTCAGCGATTGCAGATTCTCATTTACGATGAAAGTAAGACATTGCGCACTCAAACTCTATCATTCCATCTACGAAAAGGGCTCAGTAGAAAAATTCTATTGTTTTTTTTTTTTGAATTAATTTGAGAACTTTATCAAACAATGATTATTTATTTAAATAATCTTTTTTTTTAAGTGGGTTTTAATTAATTAATTAAGTAAGAGATTGGTGGGGTGCCAAAGAGTTGGGTCCATATCTGGCAATCTGTAACACAGGCTGGTATATATAATATATATATATGTATATATATATATATATATATATTATATATATATATATATAATATATATATATATATATTTTTTTTATATATTATAATATATATATATATATATATATATATATATATATATATATATTATATATATATATACTATATAATAAACAAACTCCCAAGGGCTTTCGCCCTGGCAGTTGGTCCAACATCTTCTTCTGGCGCCGAAAACTCTTAACCCAGAGGCATGTTAGAAACTCATTCTTTTAACAATTTGTTTCCGATGCTAGTCCTCTGGTTAATACTTCTCAGGTAGGGTTTTCGCCCTTTCAGTAGAACTAGCATCTTCTTTCATTAGGCTTCAAAACTCGTTAACCCATTGCAGAGGTCTCCAGAGGATCTTGCTTCTAGACGCCATTAAGATTTAACATGTCCAGATTCAATGTACAAGCCAAATTGGAAAGGCACCAGGTTGCTAGCTCTGTCGCCCTATTACCATGGGAAGAAAATCTTCACTTTTCCTGACAGCTACGAAACTCCAACCATCTTTAGTATATATATATATATATATATATAATTATATATATATATATATATATATTTATATATATATAATATTATATTATATATATATAATATATATATATATATATATATATATATATATATATATATATGAAGTACTTGTGGCTAAGACTTTAAAATCCTCATCCTCAATCCGCGGATAGTGATTTTTACTATCCGCATCCGCGGATAGTCAAAAATCATCATCCGCTACATCTATAGTAAAGACAAAAAGATGCAGGCGCAGCGCAACACATGACAAAAACAAATGATATTTCAGTTTTCTGGAAACAAATGTATAAAACCAATATAATGCAAATTATTTTATTTTTATTATAAAACAGCCATTTTAGAAATGAAGTTAATCTACTTTCAGTTTCAATATAATAATAATAATAATAATAATAATAATAATAATAATAATAATAATAATAATAATAATAATAATAATAATAATAATAATAATAATAATAATTCTATAAATTTTCGACTCGGACTACTACTTCCAACTAATACTTAACAAGAATTTTCGACTCCCGACTGCCGACTCGACTCCGAACCACTCTTTCTTTGAAAATTTTCGACTTCCGACTCCGACTCCGACTCCACTTGCACAGAATTTTCGACTCCGACTCCGACTCCGACTCCTGAAAAATTGCACGACTCCACGACTCCGACTCCGACTCCGCAGCCCTGATATATATATATATATATATATTATATATATATATATATATATAATATATATATATCTATAATATATAATATATAGTATATATATATATATACTACCTATAATAACAAAAAGAGAGAAGATATGGATAGGAAAAATGGCCAGTAATATATATAATAATATAAATATATATATTTTAAGTATATAATAGTAATTATATCCTAAAATATTATATATAGGTGCCATAAATATATATATATATAGTATTAAAATATATTATAATATATAGTTATAGTATAATACATTTACAGAATTTTACAAAATATAAACGTATATTTGTTTATTTTTTGTTTTCTGGAATATATATATATAATATAATATAATATATTATTATATATATATATATATATATATATATAATAATTTGTAAATTAACCATGTTTAAAACATGAATCTTATCTTCGATTTCGTGAAAGGCTCTTGAGGATTTTCACTTTTTAAATTTAATTCTCAACTCGTTCAAAAGTATTATAATAAAAAAAACTCATTTGTGGAGGAGTATGTGGCCACAGCATCAACCAAGCTATAGAAGGCAATGCTGAAAACTAAGTGATGATGTTTATATTTGGAAAATATTAACACAGATGTGAGAACAGCTTAATCCAACACTCAACAGACAAGATTTATAGCAAAAGTAACAAGGAAGGTATCATCAGGCAGTAACCGAAAGCTCACTTATTGGCATTATATTTTTTAACCCAAGATATCAGACCACAGTACTTCCAGAGGATGAATATTCAAAACAGTGGAATTTATGGAATAAAATAAGAGCAAATTCTCCTCCATTTCATAAAAAGTTACCTATTTGATGAGCCTCTCTCTTGTCAGCAGTGACTCCTTCCTCTTGGTTACAGATCTCTCAAAGAAAAATAGATGAGAAGGTCATAATATAAATAATAAGCATTATTGTCAGCAACTTCATCAATGCTAATGTTGAAAGGGTATTTTCAACTTTTGGACTTGTGAACAGCAACATTAGAAATAGGTTGGCAAAAGCTAAAGCAGGGAAATTAGTTTTTTTTTGTATAAACAATTCTTAATGATAATTTCAGTTTTGACTTTTTTAATGATGAATCTCTCTCGCTCTCTCTCCTCTCATCTCTCTCTTCTCTCTTCCTCTCATCTCTCTCTCTCTCTCTCTCTCTCTCTCTCTCCTCTCTCTCTCTCTTCTCCTCTCTCTCTCTCTCTCTCTCTCTCTCTCTCTCTCTCTCTCCTCTCTCTCTCTTCTCTCTCTATTATATATATATTATATATTATATAATATATATATATATATAATATTTATATATATATATATATTTATTATATATATATATATATATATATAATATATATATATAATATTGATATTAATATAATATAATATATAATATATATTATATTATAATATATATAATATAATAAATATATATATATATTAAATAATTATATATAATATATATAAATATTATATATTAATATTATATTTATAAAATAATTATATTATATATAAATTGTAATATATATATATATTAAATATATAATTATTATATATATT
This sequence comes from Trachelipus rathkii, assembly GCA_015478945.1. Taxonomy (NCBI): domain Eukaryota; kingdom Metazoa; phylum Arthropoda; class Malacostraca; order Isopoda; family Trachelipodidae; genus Trachelipus; species Trachelipus rathkii. Next base: position 11,277 of record JABUQX010116040.1, on the reverse strand, counting down.
TATTAAATAATATATATATACTATATATTAATATATAATATATAATATAATATTAATAATAATTTATATATATAATATTATTAATATATATATATATTAATTATATATAATATGATATTTTATTATATTAAATATAATATATATATATTAATATATAAGTTATATATATATATATATATATAATATTATATATATAATTATATTATAATGTATATATTGTATATTATATTATAAGTGTATTAGATATATATAAAAATTATAAAATAAAAAGAATTGAAATATATATTATTTATTAGGAGTTTATTTAAAATAAACTTATATATGTTTTATATTTTTTTATTTTTTTTGTTATATATAAAAATATAGACACGTATAAGCTATTGTCAGCTTGAATGAAATATGTAGCTTAAACATCTTTATACTAATACCCTCTTATTTATTTTCTTTTACTCATTTTGTAAACGTGCCAAAAAGTAATAATAATTTTTTATATAAAATATAAACAATAGTTACAGTTTATTATCAATAGAAAAATTTGAAATTTAAAGAATAACAGATCAGGTGTTTATTAACCAATTTTAACATACACGTATAGCACATGTGGATACATATATCTAAATTATAATGATAGTTTCCAGTAGTGATTTTCATACCTTTAAAATTATTAAAATTAATAAAAAAAAATACAATCTATATATATATAGAGGTGGGAAAATAGGCGATAAATTAGCTCAATTCACTGCCTATACAAATACATTATAACAATAAAAAAACACCTATTGTATTTGTTTTAAAATATTCAACATCTAATTGAGTACTTTTTTAAACATTATACTTAATTTCAACTATACAACACTAAGTATTTATTTAAAATAAATAAATAATGTAATGCTATCACGTACTATTATCGTATCATTGAGTAGTACATATCATATTCAACAGTTTTTTGACCTTATAGTCACTCATGAGAGAATGAAAGGAACTATATTTTATTTTTGACTTTTACTCATGAGATATATTATATATATATATATAGATAACAATATATTTTACTCATCTCACTCTAACTTTAAGCTAACTATATTTAAAAAATAAAAATAGTAAATTACTGATAGTAGTATAGATTAGAGAGATGGACGAGAATCTATAATAATCTGTTCTTCCCATTTTTTAAGTTTCGCTGTATATAATATTAACAAGTGAGGCAAAATGAAAATATATTTAATATATTATATAATATATAATATATATATTATATATATATATAATATAATATAATATTATATAAAATTAATAATGCTCTTTATGAGTGTTTAAATTACATTAGGAAGAAATAATAACAATAAATAATATAAAAATGGTTACATATAAAGCTATAGTTGAGGTTAAATATAACTATATAGTAATATATAAATATATATTAATCAAAGTTAATATTAATTTAATTATTAAGATAATAAATAAAGAATATGACATATATGTTATCACACATCCATATTATGTATCTATAATAAATAAATGGAAGTAGTAATGACATGGCACAACCAGATGACTTACAGTGTCACTAACATTGTATCAGTGAGGCTAAAAATAATGATGTATAAGGTAAATATATCAGTACAAATGTTATATAGATATAAAACTACATAGTACTATAATATAAAAATATATATTCTAGATTCCTCTAAAAAATGGTAATAGACTATTTTAGCCGGGTGGCACAATTAAACAAAACACAACTCTCTTTTCACTTCTCTTGGGTTTAATGATTGCAAGTCGCGCGAGATACTCACATCCCTGTCATGTTCAGACGGTATGAACTATTTTCTTTGTGGTCTCGAGCCCGTCAAGATATAGCAAAGGCTATCAGCGCACAGAAGAGAGGAGATACAGATGGAATTTTGGAGGTTTTTAAATAAAATAGTAAATTATAATAATAAGTCGTGAAATTCTCAAATAAATAACAAATGTGTTTATTAAATACACACCTAAATTATAATGTGTAATATTTAACCTATAGTAAGTGAAACACTTAACTCTAACCTAAAATCATTTAGAAAATCTACAGATAATACACTAACCAACCTATTTAAATAACCTAACACTATAAATAATTACTAATAATACCATTAAACCATAAGAAATCTAAATCGGCCTCATTTCACCTCCATAGATAACATAAATAGGATAACAAATATCAAAGAAATATTAATAATTCTCACGATCCACCCACTACTTACATATTATTTATGAATATACTATTTAATAATATTAAAAAACCTATCTATATGATTATTTTTATTAATTAGATATAGGTTTATTACATCTATCCCAAATTAAACACTTTATAATTCAAAAAATTCTATAGATTATAAATAGAAAAGCCCGAAATTCGTTGTTTTTTTATTTTCGAATAATTTTAAGCATTTAATTTGGATTTACATAACTAATCTATATATAAATGTCATCATATATATATTATATATATATATTAATATAATATTATACAATATATTATATATATATATTATTAATATAAATTATATATTATAATTATATAATATATATATAATATTTATATATATATTATATATATATATTATAATACTGAACTTTTTTTAAATATATTTTATATAGGTAGTATATAATACTCACTTTACAAGTAAGGGGTGCGTTTAGTATATCACCTTCTTAGTACCTACTCTCACCCCCTCAAAATATAGCCCGCCTACTTTAGAATATGTATTAGTATTATATATATATAATTTATATGATTAATAATAATAAATATTATATATATATATATATATATATATATATATAATATATAATATATATATATATATATATATATTATATATATATATATATTATATATATATAATATATATATAAATATATATATTGATTAACTTAAGCCATATATAATGTATACGTTATTCAGATTATCCTAAAAAATAAAACATTTAACATAATGATAGAGAATTTAATCTCTTTATATAATCTTAACTAATATTATTATTGGACAACATTTGCTTAGTAAGATTTTAACTGAGAATCATATTAATCTGCAGATATATTTGAGGGATAACAAAGCTGAAATAGTATTAATAGAAACGAGCGCATCACGTCCGTTCCTAATCATTGGAATCATTTACCACCAATGGATGCTTTTAATGCTCTTATCTTAATCCTTGCAAAACGATACTTTGTGCAAATGATAACATATCTACAACTTAATGTTTTGCCGTTATTACTATAGGAAAAAAATCTCCACACGTCTAAATATTGGTTAATAATTTTTTACTTTTAAAATAAATATAAGTAATGCGTTTCTCCCATAAATCCTAGCTTACAAATTACGTTAGGACTTTGTCTTAATTGTTTAATTATAATAGTCCTATTGTTAAGTTATTAGTTATTATTGATAGGTTATACTTTAATTGTCAGAGCTTGATAGTCAATTCCATCCAAATATCTACTTACTAAGCGGTAATTAGGTGCTAGTTGAATTAATGAGTTAACTATTGTAGAGGGAGCCACGTAAAAATCATAAATTCCACTAACTTGAATTTATCTTCAAACTAACTTAATTATATTAACATAATAAATCAAATATATTTTATCAATTATATATGAATTAATTATGATATAAAATCCACTCGTTTCTAAGTCCTTATTAAAATTTAATGAAGAAAATCAATTTTGAATATAAAATAGAAATATTAATTTAAATTTCTGACTTGAGGATAAATAAATTTTATATAAAATTTAATCCTACTTTAGTTATCCAAAATATGTCAATTGGTTTAGTTTTTTACCTATTTTTGTAATTATTTATTAGTAATATAGTAGCATAAAACATTTAAAGAAAAACTCTCCAATGAAATACGAAAACGAGATTTATATAATATATTAATATGCTAGATTTAGATTATCAGCCATCAATTTTTTAAAATCATTTCCATAGAGAAACAACTTTTTACATTTGTTATTTAAATAATATAATTTAGGTATGAAATAGAAGTAGAATGAAGAGTTAATCGTTTTAATTCCTGTTTATTCTGGGATCTTTCCATCAAATGGGTTTGGTATAGTCACACCCTTATATCGTTAGAAAAACGGTACATTGAAAAACAACATCACTCGCAATGACTAACACACTGACCTAATACACACACTTTATTTTATATATACTAAACGATAATTGAGTATTAATTAGCTCTTGTCTATTACAATAATAAGATAAGGTAAATATATTTAATTATTGATATTTAGATAATATATATATATAATTATAATATAATATATATATTTAATAAGAGTAAAAAGAATTATATAGATAGAAGTATAATGAAGTAGTATATAAGTATAATATTATTATATTAATTAATTATTAATTTATTATTTATAATTATATTATATATATAATTTATAAAATATTTATTATATATATTATTAAAGATTTATTAATTTATATATTATAGGAGTAGTATAATAAAAATAGAGAAGTATATATAGGTAGAGAAAGGATTAGAGTAATATAAATAGTTGATATTGAATGAGTGTAGTTATAGTATTAGAGTTAAATAATTATGTATTATGTAGGTGCGGCGTATCAATTGTTAATTTTTTTATCATGTATAAAGAGGGGTGTCCAGACAAAAATCTTTCTTGGTATAATTATATATAGTATTATATAATTATAAAAATAATATATAATATTAATAATTAAATAGTTGTACAATATTATATTATTATTTATATTAATATATAATATTATATATAATGATATATATATATATTTATTATATATATATATAATGATATAATATATATAATTATATAAATATATATATATATATTATATTATATATATATATTATATATTTAAAGTAGGTATAAGGACAAAATATTAAATTTCTAAGAATAAATGGGAATAACACTAATCAAATTATATATAAATTGCTAAAATCTTCTTTCCTCTATTATTACAATTGTTATTATTAATAACTCTTCAACGAACTAGTTCAGGCTTATTGATATAATGAGCTAAATCTGAAATATATAAATATAGAACTCATCTCGCAGTTTTGTAAATCACAGTAAATTAAATTAAGGAAATCCGTTATGTGCAGAGGAGAAGGCGCAATGCTCCCAGTAAATTTTATCATCTCCAAATAGGTGAGCTTTCCGTGCAGGAAGTTCTAAGTATTTCAGTAAATGCACAATGGTGGAATTATAGACTTTCTAATACATATTAGAAGCATTAGACACGATGAAAGGTAGAAATTGACCAAGTAAATTGAGCAACAAGATGATACCAATTATTGGAAATTGTGACTTGCGAACAAGAAACTAGTTCTGTCTTATCGCTTTTTTGACCCAATCAGTGTACGTTCGATAGAATGCGCATTTCAACTTCCATAAAAATCCCATGTCTGCTCTTACTGTAGATTCTTCAATAGTGGGCCTCTAACGAGATCTTCCTTGTAAAATGTTACAGTCTTTTACTGGCAATTTGCAATTTGCAAATATACACCTCATTCCGTTATGACAAATTTGCATGGAAGATATAATTTTTTAATATTTAAAAACCTCTCTCCTAAATGCTTATATAAATCATTACAAAAAATTGTATAAAAATGGAATGCGCGATAGATAAGTCTGCCTGGAGGTTTCAAGTGAGAGTTAAGATGTTTGGTCTGTATTTTGTTGAATTTGTTAATTCTTGGTACAGAATTTCAAAACTCAGTTCAGATTCAGATTGTGCTTAACATTCGTTCAAAAAATCTACAGAAATTCTAATGTTGCATTTTCTCTTATTGGCTTCAGTTTAGTTTTTAACTAGATTCACTTCATTATATTCAGTCAAAACCAAATCAATAACGTGTGTCTGCAATCGTTTTGATAGATTATATGTTAAACTTTTAATAGTCTGGTTAAAAACAGAATGATAAACCAAATAGGAAAAGAAGCACTATAAACATTGTTTAGAATTAAGGTAGGTTTTTTTGCTGATCTCCAATTTCACATTTTATTTTGTTCTAAAGCTGCTATTATCGAATTTTTCCATCCTCTTTAAAAATAATAACTAGCGATTCATGCCGTTGGCACCACCGAGTTTCGCAAACTTTGTTAATCTCTTTCTTTCTACTCTTAGGAATAAGTTATTCTATTTTTTCTTCAATAACTTTTGTCCTCTTAGCACTTACAAGAAAAATGTACAACATTCTATTATTCCAATTGCTCCTGCCGAATAATTTTTATTTTTGACAGGCATATGGGCTGGAAGAAATGTAAGCATTGCAAAAACAAGCAGTGAGTTTAAATAGCTTTGTTTGACATTTTTGTGCTCAATAAACATATATTAATTATATGCCAAGATTCGTAGGAAATTCATCATTCCAAACCAAAGTTCAGTTACTACTTCTTCAACTAATTTGCAAGACTGTATTCCGTCCAAATCATTACTGAGACGAAACCAAAAATCTTCCTTTGACGGTAGAGTATCAATATCAACGTAAAGCACACACAAAGAAAATTGTTACTTCTGGGGCACATCGGTCGTCTCATCGGCTAAAAAACAAAGTAAAAAAAAAATTTTCCATTTTACTCGATATTTGTAATACTTCCGTTCAATGAGATGAAAATGGAAAGTTTGACTCCATGTTATAAAGAATGTGAACTGGAGTATATCATAGAATTCTAGCACTTAGTTTTTAAATGTTCTGAAAAGAAACATCGGTTAAATTCTCTAGTATAAGTAGAAACGCAATATTCTTACAAAGAACTGAAATTATGTGACATCCGTTTCCCACAGGCCAATAAGGAGAGTGCGATTTTTCAGACCTGAAGTCATGGATGTCCAATGTGCATCGATTTATTTTGTTTACCACAGAATCAAAATTGTCATTCACTCAATTGGAAAACTAGACCGCTTATCTTACTGTCTTCGGCCTTCGAAGCTTATTCTTCTGACTGTACAAATCTGTGTTCTCGTCGAGATGCTCTCGGATTTTCTTTGGAAAAACCTGCTTTTCTACAACAAAATCTCTTTTTCTACCGATTCTTGTTGCGATATGTTAAAGTAAAATTCAGTGTTTTATTTAAAAGAATTACAAATCGCTTTCTTTAAGATTTCGAAATTACGTTTCACTTACAAACAAAACACCAATTACCTGTATGTTTCCATTTGGAGCCTGCAAGTTGGATAATAAAAAACAATACTATGAATGCAATATTTTGAGCAATAAATGTACAATTATGACCTAAATTAAGCGTCATCACCAGTTAATTGTATCAATGTCATCTCAAAGTCATCACTTAATAGATTCTATCTTCCGGAACCTTTGCCTTTCATGCTGTGAGCTAGTGGGAAATAGTGTAATATAATTGAATCTGGTTTTCCCAGAGATATTCTAATAGTTCAAACTTTTAGCATAATTACTCAGTCCTTACCACCAATATATGAAACAGAATTCTGTCCTTGAAGATAAACAATCCTTTCTGTTAATTGCACATATCGTGATTTTGCCCCTGTGACTATATAACTGAGTTGTGAAGGAAAATTGTAACATTTTCACCGTCTACTGAGATTTATCAAGCTGCAATAAATCGCTAGCTTACAGAGAGTTCCATTATTTAAACTGATTCTTCGAGTCGAGAACCTCACTCTTTCAATAACAGGAATCTTATTAAGTTGGAACATACTGCACTGCATTTTGTCAGAAAAAGAGTCTCTAAATATCTGTGTCTTTCTATTAATATTTTATTATTTTTTAAGTGAACAACAAAACAAGAACTCACACAGAAAAATGTAAAACAAAGTAGCAACAAAAACTTATTAAACTATGTCACTATGCCAACTTGTAGGATATTATAACCCTTAAAATAATAACAATTTATATCGATAGCTTTTTACACTGACACCCACAATGTTATCTCATTAGGTAAGTAATGCTGAGAGATGAGAATTAAAGTACTGTATCTCCTCATGATTTAAGTAAAAGATGATATATATATATATATATTATATATATTATATATATATACTACTAATATACTATAAATATATAATAATAAATAAAAAATATAGTATATATATAAATATATAAAAATAATATATTATATATGAATATATAATATATGTATTAAAATATAATAGTGAGTTACTATATATATATCCACAAGGTAAATAAATAGATATGAAAGGTAAAATTATGACGTTTTCTCTTTCTCTTGTAAAAACTTCCCCAAAGGACCTTTAGCGCTGAGATTTGGGTTTCCTGACAGCGACGAATTATAAAAATATTAATCTTTAATCTCTAGTCACTAGCCTTTACTCTTTAATCTCTATTCTATCTATAGCCTTTACTCTTTAATCTCTAGTCAAACCCTCTTGTCGCATTACCCACCATTCATACAAGAGAACCAAACTTACACTCAGTAATTTCTCTCTTAAATAATTAAATGACTACTCCATTATTACTTTTATTCACTTTATCGGATTTACTCATAATTAAAATAATTTTCTATAATTTTTTTCTTCACTCTATTACTATATATATATATATTATATATATATATTCTATATCTATCATTACTTATATATATATATATATTATATAATATTTATATAGTCCTCTTCTTAGCTAACAATCATGGATTCTCATTTCAACAATTGGCTGCGTTCGTCTAGCGTCGCTCTCTTCTTCGATCCAATAAATCGACGGGTACCAGAGTGACGTCTTGCTTTATCCTGCAGCTCGCAGCGTCGTTCGTGAGGACTGATTAAAACTGCGTAGGTCGGAGGTGGCTCCCTCCCGTCCGATGCGGCTACGCTTCTCGGTGACTTTTCGCGAGTTCTGGGCCCTACCCTGGGGGCTGGTTCCCCCGCTGGGGTGCCCTGCTACTTTTCTATTGCTTCCCATGAACGTTGCGTGATCTACATGTGTACTTAGACCACTTATGCTCACGTACTTTCATGAGCGTTTGTTTCACCCTACCCGCCTTTGTTCATCCCCTACCCCTTCTATTGCAAGTAATCAGTCTAATACTGCTGGGCCAGGGCTTCCGATGGCCTCCCTGTTCACTTCCAGTGGTCTTCCCTGAGTGATATCTCTGGCCACTCTAACCGCGATGGGCTACCTTTAGGGTTAAGTTTTTGGAGGTTGCCGTATTTATTTGGGGGGCTGGGCCCCCCAGGGGTCCCCTGATTCTATTAGAAATTTGAAACCATTGTGACTAAGTTGAGTGATAGTGTGTGTGCATGAGCACATTGTACTCATACACATTCACGGAGGCATAGTTTTTTACCCTATCCCCCCACCTTTTGTTCATCCCTAAACCCTTCTGTTCTCGTCACCAGTTTAATACGTTTAGTTGCCTGTAACTATGCTGCTAATGTAAACCACCCTAATCCGTCGTCGAGGCTAGCCTCGTACATGGGTGGCGTAGACACGTCCATGAAAGTAGCGTAGCTACTTTCAAGGCTACTTTCGTGAAAGTAGCTGAGCACTTTGTTAGCTAGCCGCTGTACATGAAAGTTGCTAAGCTACTTCATAATGAAGAATGAGTGGCCGATACTTTCAAGGATGTACTTAAGTACATTCGCAAGTGGTACTGCACCGCCAGCGTTCGACAGCTCAAAAATAGATTCGGGTTCAAAAGTCCTACGGGCTCACCCAACGCGGAAACGCGACCGCCGGATTAATCCAAGAACCGACTCGCGGAGCTGCCCGCAAGGCGCAAGTAATTACCGTCACGACGCGCGAACGCAAAAGAAATATTTCGCTGGTGTAATGGAAAAAAATTTATCATTAAATAATATATTAAATGTGTAAAGGGCTTGAGGTAGTGTTAGTGATAGTATCCTTAGGGGGAATATGTATACATAGTAAATTATATAATATATTATAAATTATATAATATATATACTAATATATATATATAAGATGTAATATATAAATATATATTATTAATATATTATATATATATAAATATTATATATAAATATAATAATATATAAATATATATATAATATATATATTAATAAAAAATTACAATCATATAATACTATATATATATATATATATAATTATTTTTGTTATTTTACAAAAAAATTATGCTTTTCATGTTTATAACGTAAAAGATTTACGTTAACCACGGCAATGGCGGATTCGCTAAAATAAATTTGTTGTTCGATTCTCCCGACTCCGACTCGCGAACTCCTGTAAATAAATGTTGGATTTTCGACTCGACTCCGACTCCGACTCCACTATAAAAGAAAAATTTCGGACTCACGATCGACTCCGACCCGACTCCACTTAACAAAAATTTTCGACTCTCGTACTCGACTCCGTTACTCCGACTCCAGACAGTCTCAAAATTCAAAAATTTCGACTCTGACTCAGTAATTAGTGATTTAACAGAGTTACAGTAAACATTGAATTTTTGTTCAAAACAATTGTGTTTTGTTCGCTTAGCTTTTGGAGAATAAAAGAAAAATAGATATACTCGTAAAGACATAGACAAAACAAGATAAACAACACATGACTAAAATCAAAACATATATTCAGTTATCAAAAAGGAAAACACAGTGTTAAGACGTAATATGCAAAATTATTTTTAGATTTTTCTATTATATAAACAGACCATTATAATCACTATAACAGTCTATACTTTCAGTAGATTCATAATAATTAAATATTAATAACTTAATAATATAATAATAGAGTAATAATAATAAATAATAATAATGAATAATAAGTATAATAATCAATTAGATAAAAAGGAGTCAATCAATGAAAGTAATTAAATAATAATAAAATAGGCATGAAGTAGATTGTTTTATGAAGATATAATGAAATTCTTCTATCTGCATACTGCTGGTTACAATATAATTAACAAAAAGACGTGAGATGCAATGTATAATTATTAGAATGATATGATAGATTATTAGAAGAAGTGTTATGAATGATAGTTAGATAATGAGTAAAGTAGGAAGTGAGAAGAGTAATATGTATAATATATATATATATATAGGTAATTATTAATTATACTATATTATATAATATGTAATATATAGTATATATATATACATAATATATATATATGAAATATACTATATATATAGACTATTATATATATAATTAAATAATAGTAGTAATATATATAGTATTAATATATATATATAATAGATAGGATAAGGAAATAACGTACAAGTAGTATAATATTAAGATATATAAGATATAATTATACATAATATATATATTG
>JABUQX010116039.1:7500-21943 GCA_015478945.1 Trachelipus rathkii | reverse complement strand
CAGTTATATAATATATATATATATATTATATAATATATATTATTATATATATATATATAATTAATAGTATATATATATTATATAGCTATATTATATGAAGTGCCTCCCCAGTTTTCGGTCACGAGCCGCCACTGATAATATATAAAATATATATATATATTATATAATATATATATATATATATATATATATATATATATATATATTATAGGATATATATATAATACCTAGTTATAGTCATTATACTAATGTAGTATAAGTACTATATATATAATATATATATAAATAGTATATATATATAATATATAGCTATATATATTGAACTTATCGTAGTATTATATATAACGTATAGTCCGACTTATACTATATATACTTATCATATATATAGTTATATATATATATTATATATTATATATATATAGTATATAAATATATATATATCAGGGTTGGGGATTTTTTTAGAAAAAAATCAATTTTGTGATTTTATTGCTTTTTGATTTATTCAGCATTTGTGAGTCACGAATAGATATATATATATATACCTATTATATATACTATATATATAAGTAGCTTAGTATATATGATATTATATCTAATATATATTAGTAGTAGTATGACTATATATATAGTTAAAATATATAGTATATATAAATATAATATATATACTATATACTATATATATTATATATATATATATAATATATATAATATATATACTATATATATATATATTAGTATAATATATATATAATATATATATATATATATATATAGTATATTATCATATTATTATATATATTATATATATATATATATATATACCACATATATATATATATATATAGTATTAATAAATAGTATTATATATATATATATTATATATATATATATATATATAATATATATTAATATATATATATATAAGATATATATATATATACTATAATATATATATATTATATAGTATATATCATATATATATATATATAAAATATATATAGTATATAATTATAGTATAATTATATTATATATATATATAATATATATATATATATATATATAGTATATATATCCTATATATATATATATAATATATATACTATATATATATAATATATAAGAGACAGTAAGAAGACGCAGAATTGAATCTAGAGTGTCCCTTTCAACCCATAAAAAATTAAGATTAGAATAAATTTAATAATAATCAACATGTAAATTAATGAATAGTAATTATAATTAAGAAACCACATGGCCTACCCGTAACTCTCCCAGTCAACCAACAATAATGAATAATTAAGAATAATAATTAAAAAAAAGCCGCAATGACCCCTCTAGAAGTCCAGTCAATCCATTATAATTAATAAATAAGAATAATTAATAAGAAGCCGCATGGCCTATCTAGACTGTCCCAGTCAACCCATAATAATTAATAATTAAGAATAACAATTAAGGTCCTATTTAGAATATCCCAGTCAACCAATAAAAATTAATAATTAAGAAGCCGCATTGACCCTTCTAGAATGTCCCAGTCAACCCATAATAAATAATAAATAAGAATAATACTTAAGAAGCCGTTATGGGCCTATCTATACTGTCCCAGTCAAAAAATAATAATTAAAAATAATAATTAAGAAGCCGCATTGACCCCTCTAGAATGTCCTAGTCAACTCATAAATAAATAGAATAATTACTAAGAAGCCGCATGCGTCCTTTTTAGACTATCCAGTCATCAAGTAAAAATTAATAATAAGAAGCGCATGTGTCCCTCGTTATAATGGCCTAGTCAATTCAGTTAATATTATACAATAAGGAAAAGTACTTAAGAGCGGTATGGCTCTATCTAGACTGTCCCAGTTATAACCAATAATAATTAATAATTAAAAATAATAATTAAGAAGCCACATTGATCCCTCTAGAATGTCCCAGTCAACTCATAATAAATATGAATAATACTTAAGAAGCCGCATGATCCTTTTTAGACTGTCCCAGTCAACCAATAAAAATTAATAATTGAGAAGCCGCATTGGCCCCTCTAGAATGTCCCAGTCAACTCATAAAAAATAAGAATAAGAATAATTTTTAATAATAATTAATGAATTTAATTATGAGAATATTTATAATTAAGAAGTCACATGGGCCTATAGAGGCAAAGAACAAAAATCAAATTAAAAAAATCAACTGATTTTTTTACTTGATTTTTTTTATAATAAAATCATGATTTTTTTTTATTTTATTGATTTTTTTTTATTTATTTTTTTTTATGTTTTTTATATATTTTTTTATATATATTTTTGAATATTTAAGTGATTTAACTTAATAGAAATAAAAAATTAAAATAAAACTCTAAAAATTATGAAGCTTTATTAATAGATATGATTATTATGTTTCAAATTTTCAACAAACTTTGGCATTGTAAACAGGATGATTTTTTTCACTGTTCAATTTTTTGCTCCAAAAAATCATGATTTTTTGCTTGTTTTGATTTTTTGCTTTTTTATATATATTTTTTAATATTTTTGGATATTTAAGTGATTTAATTTCAATAGAACTAAAAAATTAGAATAATAATATCATAGCAAGGCTACTCTGTTTCAAATTTCTACACTATAAAAATTTCAACAAAAGATCATGTTTCAAACATGTTTCTTATATTTCTGAATGCAATGTATTATCGAAGTATGACAAATAACACTCTTTAGTGTGCTGTTTCATTTTGTGTCATAGACTATAGCCCTATTTTAAGATTTTGAACTCAGATATAGGGTCTACCCTAAAATTAATACTTATCGAACTTAAAAAAAAAGTTGTTTACAAAATTTATATTTCGCGTGACGTCACGATTCTCAAAAAATCCAAAATTCAAAATTTTGAAAAAAAAAAATTGATTTCTTTCTCAAAAAATCCAAAGAACAAACAAATCTCAACCTCTGATTGTAGACCGTAAGTCTGTAACGATTCTTTAGATGTTGCCTGTTTCATTGTTTCCAGTGTAGATTTTGACCAGAGATAGAGCTAGGGTTCAAAGTGAAAAGTTAAATGCCATATGCAGACTTATTATATATTTTGTTTTTGTATAATGTCGTGTAATAGATATGTTAGGCCAGTTGTCTTCGGGGCCCTCCCGCAAGAATTTTGCTGGGGCCCTCTCTTTATATATTATATATATATATATATATTACTATATATCATGATATTATATTATATTTATATATTTCAATATTATTATATATATATATAATATATATAATATAATATATATAGTATAATATATATATATATATATATATATATATATATATATTTATATATATATATATATATATATATACTATTTATATATATATAAATATATATATATATATAGTATATATAAGTATATATATATATATATATATAAGTATATATATATTATATATATATATATGTATTAATATACAATATATATATATATATTATATATATATATATATATATATATATAATATTATATACCTATACGTATATATATATATGATTCTATTATATATATATATTAATAAGTATTATATATATTAATACCCTGTAAAACACTTTTATTCCATCCATATACTTCTCCTGTTCCAACCATACAACTGGGCTTTAATTTACATTACAAACAACCAGTGGAATATGCATGGTTTATATATATTTTATTTAGTATAGTATTATATATATTAATTATAATAATATATATATATAAATATACTATATATATATATAGGTACTTAGTATATATATATATATTAATAATATATATACTATATAGTAGTAGATATAGATATATATTATAATATATATATATATATATATATATAAATATATATATATATATCATATATATACTATATATATATATATAGCATTCGGCCTAGAGACAGGCTATCGGGCGAGTGGAAAAAATTCTCGTTTTTGGTTTCTCTCTTGCTAATTCTCATTCCAGCTAGAAAAATCGTTGCATGGATACTCTTCGACAAGCAAGCGGGCTTTCATCATACGAAAGTGCGCTAATCTCCTTGGTCTCCTACTGACAAATCTTTTCTGGCCTCTTGCCAAAAAAACATCTCTAACAAACTTCTGTAAATCTGCCTTTCCTCCTCTTATTCGATCTGAATGGTCAGTGCGCGAAGGCGTCCAGTCATCTATTGATGCGGAGATGACTGACCAGATGAGATAAAAAAATAAATCAATCCTTTTTCAAATTTCATTATTATTATATATATATGTATATACTATATATATATATATATAGAATATATATATATATATATATATATATATATATAATATATATATATATATATATATATATTATATATATATATATATATATAATAATATATATATAATATATAGTAGTGATCCGACAGTCTCACCTCCATCAGCCTTTTCGATATGAAGGAATAGAGATATAGGTCTGAAACTTGGAATATAGTCTATATATGGGTTTAAGCTCGAATCCGTGTAATTTTCAAGTCGTAGGATGTATTATAGAGGGGTCACCCGAGAGCCTTAGGCCGCTACGCCGGCGTTTATACCCTTTTTGGCGTTTCCAAACCCGAGATTGCGTTAAGCCTAACGGCTAATCATCGACCCAGGTGTTCGATGCGTGAGAGAGAGCGCGTGCGCACGCGCGCGCGTGCGCATACACATACACATTATTATTATTATTATTACATCGAAGATTCGATTTCCGAAGGAAATCGAATCTGAGTCGAAAAACGCATCCCTGTAAGGGATCGTTTTTTTAGCGCACTTTGACTTTGGTTCCCGCCGTGCGCCGCGTCTTTCGATCCGGTTCGACGCCACGTGAGAGCCTGCCCTGCTCCGCTCTCGAATTATCGTATTGGCCGTTAAAATTTTGGAGAGTAGTTAGATGATGAGGTAACTCCTCCGTGTAAGCGAAGTTACAACCCTCTGGGTCCCCCCTAAGGGGGACCCACCCCCTTCAAACATTAAATATTAGATCGTAGAAAGCTGAAATTTTGTGAGGATCAGTAGGTGAGTTTCAGAAAGAGTTAGTATTGGGAATTCAAGAGAGTTGTCTCCGGGCACGGTCGGCTGGAGCCACGCGGTGGCTTAGTAATAAACAGTTCGTTCATAACAACAATGTTTGTGGTCTTTATAAGGGTTATCGAAGGTCGGTAGAGTTCGAATGTAATGAATGGGTTATAAAGTCCAATGTAGGCGTGTCTAGCGACCCCAATTAGGGGCGTTTCCCCTAGCTGAAAAACAGAGCCCTGAATGCAAAACAGAGGAAGAAGAAAGAAGAAGAAGGAAGAAGGAGAAAGAAGAAGAAGAGGGAAAGAATGGAGAAGGTGGAAGAAGAATGAGGAGAGGAGTAGAGGTGACAGCTGCCACCGGTGCTGGCTCCGGTGCCGTGCTGAGTTATTAAATATTTGTGTAAAGATACAATATTGATGTCCTTATATATGTTATCAGGTCTGTAGATTTCGAAAATAATGGTTTATAACTTACAAATTTACGTTTTTTACATTAACCCTAAAGCAGTAAATCACTAAATCAAAACCACTATCCAACCATCCGGCCACCCCCTGACCATCTGTGATCTATGATCTATGATTAAGGTCGCCATTTTGAGTATCATTTGATAAACATAAGCATTTAAAATCAAGTCTTTATTACAAACATCAACCAATATTTGTGACAGTAACAAAGTTTTCGCATTAATAAAGCTTACTTAGTATCATCTGAACTAAGAAAATAATGTACAACAACAACCTACCACAAGTCTCTAAACATGATAAAGCAGTCACATTAAAAAGATCACAGCTTCCCAACAGCGTTGAAGTAAACCAAAAAACGTAACTTATTCACACTTGGTCAAGCATATCTCTCTAACATATCAATGTTAAGTTTACACTAACACTGGTAATATTAACTAAAATTATACTAACTACACCGTGTGAATTACATATCAGATCCGGCGAATAGTATGCTAACGTCAAACAATAGTTTTCCTACTTAATAGATGCTAACATGATGTAAACATGAACTAAGAATATAATATACAATAACAAAACCGGACACATCTTAAGCAAGAATAAAATGTTACATCAACAAAGATCCACACTTATCATCAGCTAAAAGTAACTAACAGGTGGACAAAAGCGCAACTGTTATTCCATACTTTGTCAACCAATTCTCCAAACATGACAATGTTAATTTTACATTAACATAGAATATTTAACCAAAAAATTTAGCATACCTTACCTAACCATTCATAATACGTAAATGTGTAAGGACGACAAAGTAAAAGTTTTAGCCTCTGTTAAAAGCTAAACCATGAGCATAACAGACTTAGACGACGACAACGAGATCAGACGACAAATAAACAGCTATCTATTAACACAGACGTAGCCAGAAAAGCGAACATACGAGGAAGTAAAACAAGTTTCAATTTTATAACATATAATTTTCATTCAAAAGCGTTATATAAATACATAAAAACATATAAATACATTAAAAAAATTTTACTTTTATTTTAAATATAATTATTATTCTGATCAGCAAACATAGGATTCAAGTTGGGGGGTAAGCCATATATATCTCTCTAAAGATTTCAACATCCTTTGAAAGGATGTAAATATAAATGTCACCTGCCACTAAACCATTTTTCGGCATATTCTGATTCAGCAGCACTCATTCTTCTCATACAAGAGAGAAGTAAACTCATCTCAAGCTGATAGGTTATTAACGCATTCCGGTATACTGCATTCGATAGGGAACACCGCATGTTTCGGTAAATATATAGATGTACTACCATGTGGCGATACGATTAAGTCTTGCAAGCTTAGTGTTCAACATCGGTTAAGGGTGCGATGTTAATTCGTTTTTTTACTTTTAAGCAGATGTCGTTATATTTTCAGCATGTGTACTGAACAATGAAACCTTATAGACGTACGCCATGAATGTGAACAGCATCATTGGTTTCAAATAGTGCTACAGTCAATACTTTTAACATTATTCAGACGCTGTTGAAAGCAACTTCTAGAATATTGATAGCCTCTCAAGCTGTCCCCTCTGATTTCAGTAGGAGGTGCTGTCTCAGATGACACATTACTCATTCTTACCAAGCTTCAACGCTGTCGATAATTTTGAGGAATTCCATCAGCACAAACGAATAAAGGTCTATCATTGACCTCTGGCAGAATACAAGGCATGTATTCGTATCCATCTGGTGACGATTAAATATAAAAACGCGAACACATCGGTGGAATAACGAAGCTCCTTGCTGAAGACTATCCAACACAGATCCTAGAGATGTTGAGGAGATGACATCGTACCAGTACAGCGAAAAAATGTCCTACTGAGGGAAATCGTATGCGTAAACAAGCCTTATAGGTAATGAGATTCTTCTTTCAACCAATCAGAGAAAGTAAACAAGAATACAATGCCACGAACGAACCATATCAGTTCCAAAAGGCTATATATTTCTCGTTAGACAAAAAACAACAATAACAATAAATCAGGTTCAACTATGGTAATATATGTATACAAAGGAGATCTATACAGTCAAATTGACATGATGAGCTTATCCAAACAAAAAAAAAACAAAACAAAAAACGAATAATAATAATAATAATAATAATCAATGTTATCACATACCATATAGTTTTTACATAGGCTTAAGATCTAAATACGCTAAATCTTTACACGGAAAACCAATCATTTTCGTCGTTATATCTAATATATTTTACTTCATCGATACCATCATTGAGTACATATGTTAAAAGTTCACGTTCAGACACTAAAATATGTTTACCCGATAGATCCGTGTGGTAAGCACTTTCGGTCCATTGTTTTCTAAATAGATAGATGAGTTTCTGTACCTCTATAGAATTTAAGAAGCATTCAATGATAGTCTCAGAATCATCAACCAGCGTTTTCTTGAATGAGCAATATTCCTGATACAACATGTAATGCGCAACAGTTACATAATGAGACAGCATTTCCGATTTCTTAGTTTGCGTTATTACCATCCTACAAACTTTCGACAGATATTTCTGTTTTAACCCAGAAATATAGATTCTACGAGCCGTAGGTTTAAATACGCCTGTGTCATTCACATCTTCCATACTCGAACTTCCAATCGGTGGTTGCGAAATTATACCCTTAGAAAAAGAGATAGCCTAAGATTGACTAGCTTTATGACATCTCTTCTAGCGAAAATATCGTTTCCGGTGATTCTTACTAAAACTTGCGTAGAGTCAGAGCCACTCCTTTTAATCAGTTCTGCCAGCATAATACATATACAGCAATAGTTCAATCTGTAGCTCATAAAATACGTTGTTTACTGCGGTATACAGATTGATTAATACATGTGAAAAAAATCAGAACCATCGGGGTTTCTTTATATAAGATTGAAACCCCACACCCGGATCTTGATTACTTTGTATAATCTTTTTTTAATAGGGTTAATCTGTTAAGACGCTGCTATCTGTTCCACTTAATGAAAATAGAACACTTTTAAAACGGACACAACATCCTAATGCTTTCAAGTCCACAACGATTATGACGTTAAAACAAGCATCATGAGAAAAGATATTATAAAATTAAGGATACAAACACAAGCCTAACAGAAGGCTAAACCTGTTTTACATTCACTTTTAGGCCTTACGCTCCGTTCGTTTTTTGTTTGTATTTCATGTTTCATTCAACGCTATCACATTGGGCAAACTAATAAACGCTAATTGAACCTAAGAACATAGCATACTCTAACTTAACGAATAAACAGGTTTCATTAAGCAAGAGTATCATCTACGGTAAATAACTAACACCATTCTTAACTCAACTACCCCGATTCCCCTTTCTGAAAACATTTACGCAATACCTTCAAACCCGAGCTCACCTGCATACTTATCGATTACGGGATGCCGTTTATCTTTAACAAAAGCTCCTCCCAAAGGCGCTCACGCCATCAACATAATTGTGCTCATTTCTTTATGATACATACACGAACATTTATCCTGACATAGCATAAAAATAATTCTTTGAATAAAATACCACAGTAAAGCATAATAGTTTACTGATTTTAAAAACAGTTAGAATCAGTAAATCAGTAAATCAACCACACATCCCGCAGTCCCCTACCCATCCCATCCGTCAGTGATCTATTGAACCTATTGATCAAGTCATATTTCGAGTACATTTTCGACAAACATAACATAAAAATAAGGGCTTTATATACTAACCTATGAATATATCCTTAACCGACAAAGTTTTAGCATCAGTAAAGCTAACAAATCATAACTGCGACTAGGAATATAGTGTACAAATGCAAACCTAACATACCTCACGTATGAATAATCAGCTAACAGCCTGAAAAATTCCCTACTCAAGAAAAAGTAGCTAGCAGATCATACAATACTCGTATATGGTTCCCCACTTTTCGAGCATATTAGCAACAAGTAAAGCCGTATTATCTAACAAAATCCCTTAACAAAGTGAACAATAATCTATCAAAGATACCCCATCTTGAAACTATGTAATTGACACTGATCTTCAATCAGAGCGTTCACGTTCATTTCGAGCATAACATCATTGACCCATGAATAAAACTAGACATAGCAAAGTCTTACGAATAAACCAGTTGTCATTAACCAAGAGTATCTAAAGCAAACATTACCTTCCAAGAGAAATCCTAGGGGGATGCGCCCCCTTTGAAAGGATGTGAATCCTGCGAGAGGATCACCCCGAAGGGTGTAAGCAGGGCTTTTGGCCTCAGCCCAAAGGGCTGAGGCCTTCCTTCGGAGGGGTAAAGCCTGCTTACACCCCTTCGGAGTGTACCGATCCCCTCTCGCCAGGCATTGCCCACATTCCTTTCAAGGGGCGCTATCCCTAGTATTCTCTTGACCGTAATGCTTTGCCTTGCTTTAAGATAGCTCTTGTTAATGAAAACTGCTCTTATTCGTAAGACTCTTTTGCTAATGGTCTACCGTTTTATTCATGGGTTCAAATGATGTTATAACTCGAAATGAGTGCCGCTTCTGGATGTAATAGTGTCAATTCAAGTTCAAATGGTGGGTAATCTTTTGATAGATTGGCCACTTTGTTAAGGATTGTTACGATTTATACGAGCTTTACCTGTGCTAAATGCATGCTCGAAAAAGTGGCGACATTATCGAGTATTGTATGATCTGCTAGCTACTTTTTCTTGATCAGTAGGAATTTTCAGGATGTTAGCTGATTATTCATACGTGAGGTATGTCTAGGTTTGCATTTGTACACTATTTTCCTAGTCGCAGTTATGATTTGTTAGCTTTACTGATGCAAAACTTTGTCGGTTAAGGATATATTCATGGGTAGTATATAAAGAACTTATTTGTATGTTATGTTTGTCCAAAATGATCCTTGAAAATATGACTTGAATCATTAGTTCAATAGATCACTGACGGATGGGATGGGTAGGGTGGATGGTAGTTGGATGGGGTTTGATTTACTGATTTACTGATTTACTGGTTTTACAAATCAGTAAAACTATTACGCTTTACTGTGGTATTTTATTCAAAGAACTTATTTTTTATGCTATGTCAGGGATAAAATGTTCGTTATAGTATCATAAAGAATGAGATTATGTTGATGCGTGAGCGCCTTTGGGAGAGCTTTTGTATAAAGATAAAGGCATCCCTAATGATAATATGCAGGGTGAGCCTCGGGATTTGAAGGTATTGCGTAATGTTTCGAAAAAGGCATCGGGAGGTTTGAGTTTTAAGAATGATGTCTAGTTATATTACGTAGATGAGAACGAAACTTTGTTATGAAAAACTGTTTATCGTTAAGTTAGCATGATGCTAATGTCCTTTAGGTCCAATTAGCGACCGTCTTTATTCAAGTTTCTGCTCCAGTACTGTGATAGCGTGAATGAAACACTGAAATACAAACAAAAACGAACGAGCGTAGGGCCTAAAAGTGAATGTAAAACAGGTTTGGCCTTCCTGTTAGGCTGTTGTTTGTATCCTTAATTTTATAATATCTTTTCTCATGATGCTTGTTTTAACGTCATAAATCGTGTGGACTTGTAAAGCATTTAGTGATGGTTGTGTTCGTTTAAAAAGTGTTCTATTTTCATTAAGTGAACAATATGCATCGTCTTAACAGATATACCCCTATACAAAAGATTATACAAGGGGTAATCAAGATCCCAGGGGTGTGGGGTTTCAATCTTATATAAAAGAAACCCCGATGGTTCTGATTTTTTCACTTGTATTAATCAATCTGTATACCACAGTAACAGGCGTATTTTTATGAGTACAGATGAACTACTCTGTATATGTCATCATGCTGCAGAATGGATTAAGGAGTGCTCTGACTCTACCAACGTTTTAGTAGAATCACCGGAAACGATTATTGCTAGAAGAGGATGTCATAAAGCTAGTCATCTTACTATCTCTTTTTCTAAGGGTATAATTTCACAACACCGATTGGAGGTTCGAGTATGGAAGATGTGTAATGACACAGGCGTATTTAAACCTACGGCTCGTAGAATCTATATTTCTGGATTAAAACCGATAAAATATCTGTCGAAAGTTTGTAGGATGGTAATAACGCAAACTAAGAAATCGGGAATGCTGTCTGATTATGTAACTGTTGCGCATTACATGTTGTATCAGGAATATTGCTCATTCAAGAAAACGCTGGTTGATGATTCTGAGACTATCATTGAATGCTTCTTAAATTCTATAGAGGTACAGAAACTCATCTATCTATTTAGAAAACAATGGACCGAAAGTGCTTACCACACGGATCTATCGAGTAAACATATTTTAGTGTCTGAACGTGAACTTTTAACATATGTACTCAATGATGGTATCGATGAAGTGAAAAAATATATTAGATATAACGACGAAAATGATTGGTTTTCAGTGTAAAGATTTAGCGTTTTTAGATCTTAAGGCTATATAAAAACTATATGTATGTGATGAACATTCATTTTTTTATTATTATTGTTTTTGTTTTGTTTTTTGTTTTGGATAAGCTCATTTCATGTCAATTTGACTGTATAGATCTCCTTTGTATACATATATTACCATAGTGAACCTGTTTATTGTTATTGTTGTTGTTTTTGTCTAACGAGAATATATACCTTTTGAACTGATATGGTTCGTTCGTGCATTGTATTCTTGTTTACTTTCTTCTGATTGGCTGAAAGAAAGAATCTCATTACCTAAGGGTTGTTTACGCATACGATTTCCTTCAGTAGGACATTTTTTCGCTGTACTGGTACGATGTCATCTCCCCACATCTCTAGATCTGTTGTTGATATCTTCACAAGGAGCTTCGTTATTCCTAACGATGTGTCGTTTATATTTAATCGTCAACCAGATGGATACCGATACATTGCTTGTATTCCTGCCAGAGGTTCAAATGATAGACCTTTATTCGTTTGTGCTGATGGATTCCTCAAGATTATCGACAGCGTTGAAGCTTGGGTAAAGAATGAGTATGTGTCATCTGAGACAGCACCTCCTACTGAAATCAGAGGTGACAGCTTGAGAGGCTATAATAGAATAGAAGTTGCTTTCACTGCGTCTGATAATGTTAAAAGTATTGATGTACGCAACTATTGGAAACCCAATGATGCTGTCAGCATTCATGCGTACGTATAGGTTTCATTGTCTGGGTCATCTGAAAATATAACGACATTTTCAAGCTTAAAAATAAAAACGAATTAACATCGCACCTTAACGATGTTGACATACTTGAAGACTTAATACGTATAGCACATGGTGTAATCTATGATATTTACACCGAAACATGCGGTTTCCCCTATAATGCAGTATACAGGAATGCGTTAATAACTATCAGCTTGGATGAGTTTACTTCTCTCTTGTATGAGAGAATGAGTGCTGCTGAATCAGAATATGCCGAAAAATGGTTTAGTGCAGCTGAAGGCATTTATACTTACATCCTTTCAAAGGATGTTGAATCTTTAGAGAGATATATATGGCTTACCCAACTTGAATCCTATGTTTGCTGATCAGATGAATTAATATATTTAAAATAAAAGTAAATTTTTATGTATTTATATGTTTTTATGTATTTATATAACGCTTTTTCAATGAAAATTATATGTTATAAAATATGAAAACTTGTTTTACTTCCCTCGTATGTTCGCTTTACTGGCTAAGTTGTTAATGATAGCTGTTTATTCGTCTGATTGTTGTGTGTTAAGTCTGTTATGCTCATAGTTTAGCTTTACAGAGAGTAAAAACTTTACTTTGTCTGTCCCTTACCCATTAGGTATTATGATGGTTAGGTAAGGTTATGCTAAATTTTTTGTTAAATATTACTATGTTAATGTAAAATTAACATTGTCATGTTGGAGATATGGTTGACAAAGTATGAATAAGTTGCGCTTTGTCCACCTTGTTAGTTACTTTTACTGATGATAAGTGTGGATCTTTGTTGATGTTAACCATTTATTCTTGCTTAAGATGTGTCAGGTTTGTTATTGTATATTATATTCTTAGTTCATGTTACATCATGTTAGCTCTATTAATAGGAAAACTTTGTTACGTTAGCATACTTTTGTTGGTCTGTATGATAATTACACAAGGTTATAGTAAATTTTTGTTAAATATTACCATGTTAGTGTAAATTAACATTGTTATGTTAGAGATATGCTTGACCAAGTGTGAATAAGTTACGTTTTTGGATGTTACTTCACGGCTGTTAAGTGATCTTTGTTACTTGGGTGACTCGTATTATTCATGTTTAAGATGGTAGGTTTGTTGTTGTACATTATTTTCTTAGTTCAGATGATACTAAGTAAGCTTTATTAATGCGAAAACTTTGTTACGTCAACATATATTGGTTGATGTTTGTATAAAGAACTTGATTTTATGTTATGTTTATCCAAAATGATACTAAAATGTGACCTTAATCAATAGATCAGTAGATCGATAGATCATAGGGGTGGCTGGATGGGGGTTGAATGGTGGTTTGATTTAGTGATTTACTGCTTTAGGGTATAAACGTAAATTTGTAAGTTATAAACCTATTTTCTGAAATCTACAGACTGATAACATATATGGGTGACACCAATATTGCCTCAATACAATGAAATATTTAATAACTCAGCACCGCACCGAGCTAGCACCGGTGCAGCTGTCACCTTCTACTCCTCCCTTCCTCATTCTTCTTCCACCTCTTCCGATTTCTTCTTCTATTTCTTTTGAACTTCTTGTCTCTAACAGTAGGGAACCCCTAATGGGGGGTCCTAGACACCCTAAACGGACTTATAACCATCATATTTGAACTCTACGACCTCGATAACCCTTATAAAGACACTATCAACATTGTTGTTATACGACTGTTTATTAATCCACCGTGCAGTGGCTCCAGCAAGAGGTGCCGAAGGCAACCTCTTGAAGTCGTAGCACCACGTCGTTCTGGCAGAAACCTC
>JABUQX010116038.1:0-13314 GCA_015478945.1 Trachelipus rathkii | reverse complement strand
TTATCTGATAAAAATTGACGCGATTTAGGGGTTTATATAAACCTAGCAAAAACTTTTATTAAATTATTTTCAAATATTAAAAAAAATAATCATGATACACTTCTGGGAGATTCCTCAAAGATCGTCAATTTCAGCGGCTCAAATGATGCTAGTATACTAACAAATGTTCTTTTTAGTAAGTGTGATTTCTCAATAAAAAAAACATTATTAAATAAATTAACACGTTTTTAAAACCAGATTAATCATCGTCAAAACTAAATTACGTTCAGTTCATCGTTTTTACTAAATAAATTGTCACCGTATATTAATTAATAGTTAGAAAATGGATGAAAGAAGAACTTTTTAAAGATTTCATCCTCACGTGTTCCGATTTTCTTTAAATTGTTTTTTCCTTATTGTTAAACGATTATTCTAATTCTCTTTGTATTACGTGACTTTAATTTAATAAAAATTATTATTTATAAATTTGTATTTTTAAATTCCATGTTGAATTAAGAAATTATTATATTTAAAATATTTTTTTGTTATTTGTTTAACGCCCGCTTTAAATTCTCTTTGTATTACGTGACTTTAATTAATAAATATTATTTATTTAAAATTTTGTTGTTATTTTGTTTTGTTATTTAATTTAAGAAAATTATTATTATTTAATTCATTTTGCTCTGTTATTTTTTTTAAATTCCCGCTTTAAATAAAATCGTACCCGCTAATCTGGATCCGTCGGATCAAGGTTTTCGGAAGATAAATTAAAAATAAAATAATTAGAAAAGAGATAAAGTACACTTGCCCTAGAAAAAAAACTCGCTTAAGGAACAAAAATTTATTTTGCAACATCTCCGGAGAAGTAAAAAGTTACGTATTTTGCGCACCGTTCGAAGCGTAAGTGGGGACCTTTAAGATTTTTTTACGTCGATATTTATATTAGGAATTGATATTCAGGTATTCACATACATTAATTGTTTATATTTTCTATGTTCTTAATTTTCCTTATTTTCATCATAACTTTATCCGTGAAACTTTTGTTTCGTTTTTTCTCAAAATACGATAGTGACGTTTCTTAATTACCGAGACGATCCTCGGAGGGATCAATCGAGGCCGGGTTTCCTTTACGGCGTCACTATAATATAATGAATGACGTTTCTCGATTACCATAAAAACGATGCACGACGCCCATCAAACGGCAATATTTTCAGGATGAACTTTTGTTAAGCGTATTAATTATTATTATAGCGACGTTTATTCTGTACCGTTTTATAAGTCAAAAGCGTATAAGTTAAAAACTTTTGAAAAAAAAATTCAATTTTTGCCCGAGGTCGACTTTTTGGAGAGGGATTTTGGATTTAGAACTTTTGAGTTATAAACGGTTCCGATGAAACGTCACTATTGGAACTATTATTACGCTTAAAGACTTCTAAGCGTAAAAAATGGATTCTAACGCGTAGAGTTATTTATTTTGGGCTTTACGAAACGTCACTATATGACGAGAACGTTTCCGAGGTAAAATCGCATCTTAGGCATATTTTTTATTATTTTTTTTTAATCTTAAGTTACCTCTAAAAATTATTTATCGTAGAAAATGGAATTTAAAAGGGAGACTTAAAACTATAAAAAAAAAATTAATATTAAATAAAAATATAGTATAGATCATGAAATAATTAAGCAAAATTTAAGAAAAAATTAAGAACCGAGAAAAAAAACATATCCAATCTGTGAATACTGATTTTTATCAATTCTTTACAGACTTAGTTCCGTAAATTTTTTTTTTTTTGGTTCTCTTTACCACAGTTACCTTGCTTAAGGAACAAAAAAATTATTTTGCACCATCGTCCGCGAAAGTAGTAGAGTAACGGTTATTTTGTGCCACGAGTTAACCGTAGGAGGGTACCTTTAATATTTTTTTTTACGCTAATTTTTAAAGTGTAGCAAAAATTCGCTCAAGCCTATAGGAAATGTGCGTCGTGCGTTGTTTTTTTAATTAATTTTTGTTTAGTTACCTCTAAAATTATTTTTCATAGAAAACTGAAATTAAAGGAGACTAAATTAAAAAATATATAGGTAGTTAGATTGTAAAGTACACTTGCCCTCGCAAAAAAATCGCTTAAGGGAACGAAAATTTTATTTTGCAACATCTCCTGAGAAGTAAAAATGTTACGTTATTTTTTGCCCCGATCGAGGTAAGTGGGGACCTTTAGATTCTTTCGTCGATATTTATTTAGGAGTTGATATTCAGGCTATTCACATATCCATTAATGGGTTCATTTTTTCTATGTTCTTAAATTTTCCTAATTCATCATAACCTCATCCGTGAACTTTTCGTTTTTTTCCTCAAAATACGATAGCGTGACGTTTCGTAATTACCTAGACGATCCTCGGCGGGGATCAATCGAGGCCGGGGTTTCCTCTACGGCGTCAATATAATTATAATGACGTTCTCGATTACCATAAGAAAACGACCTCCGACGCATTTAACGGCAATATTCTCAGGTATGGAAACATATCGGTTAAGCGTATATTCATTATTAGTAGTGACGTTATCTGTTGACCGTTAATATAAGTTCGAAGGCTATTTAAAAAATTTGAAAAAAAAAATTCAATTTTTATCGAGGTCGACATTTTGAGAGAGCGATTTGATTTAGACTTTTGAGTTATAAACGGTTCCGTTGAAACGGCACTATTGGAACTATTATTACGCTTAAAAACGTTCTAAGCGTAAAAAATGGATTCTAACACGCCGGTAGAGTCATTTATTTTGCGGCTTTTACGAAACGTCACTATATTACGAGGACGTTTCCGAGGTAAATGGGCGTCGAAGCGTAAATGGCCGTCCGGCTAATATTTTTATTTATTTTTTTTTAATTTAGTTACCTCTAAAATATTTTATCGTAGGAAAAGAATTTAAGGGAGACTAAACTATAAAAAGAAATTAATATAAAAAATATAGAAGATTTCGATGATAAATAATTAAAGAATTTAAGAAAAAATTAAGAACGAAGAAAAAAAATAAATATTTTCAAAAAATGTGAATAACTGATTATTATCAAATCTCTTTACAGACTTAGGTTCCGTAATATTTTTTTTTTGGGTTCTCTCAGGAAAAAAACTCCGTGCTTAAGCGAACAAAAAAATTGTTGCCACCATCTCCCGGAAAGTACTAGCCAGTAACGTCTATTTAGTGCCCCCCCGAGGGTGACCGTATGGAGGGTACTCCTTTAATCATTTTTTTTTACGCTAATTTTTAAGGTTGTAGCAACAAATCGGCTTCTAAAGTCCTATAGGAAATGTGTCGTCTTGCAGGTTGTTTTTTAATATAATTTTTGTTGTATACTCTAAAAATTATTTTTCATAGAAACCTGAATTTAAGGAGACTTAATTAAAAAATAATCAATAAATAAATAAAGTACACTTGCCCTCGAAAAAAAAACTCGCTCCTAAAGGAACGAAAAATTTATTTCGAAACATCTCCCGAGAAGTAAAATTTAACGTTATTTCACGCTTTCGTCAAAGGCGTAAGTGGGGACCTTTAAGTTTTCTTTACGTCGATATTTATATTAGGAATTGATATTCAGGTTATTCACATATTCAGTTAATTGTTTAATTTCCATTAGTTTCTTAATTTTTTCCGTTAATTTTTCAGTCATTACTTCTTATCAGTGAAAACTTTTCGTTTTTTTCCTCAAAATACGATAGTGACGTTTCCGTAAATACCTAGACGATCCTCGGAGCGGTGGGGATCAATCGAGGCCGGGGTTCCTCTACGGCCTACGGCGTCAATATAATATAATGACGTTTCTCGATTACCATTCCAAAAACGGAACTTCGCTACCACCCGATCCCAAACGGCCAAATAATATTACAGGTTAGGGAACTATCGTTTTAAGGCGCTATTAATTTTATTATAGTGACGCTCTCGTATTCTGTACCGTTTATTAAGTCCACGATATAAGGTAAAATGAGTTGAAAAAAAAATTCATTTTTTTCCGGAGGTTCGACTTTTTGGAGGAGCGATTTGATTCAGACCTTTTGAGTCTATAAACGGTTACGTAAAAACGTCACTATTGGAACTATTATTACCTACCTTTTATAAAAATATTCTTTACGATATAGAGTCATTTATTTTGTCCGGCTTTTACGAAAGTCACTAATGACTGCAGAACGTTTCCGAGGTAAATGGCGTCGTGCTCGCCAATATTCTTTTATTATTTTTTCTTAATTTAGTTACACCTCTAAAAAATTAAGTCTTTAGTACGTAGAAAAATGGAATTTATAGGGGAGACTAAACTTTATAAAAAAAAATTAATATAAATAAATATTGTATAGATCATGATAAATAATAAATTAAGAAATGTAAGAAAATAAATAGAACGAAGAAAAAAAAAAAAAAAAGTGAATATATAGCCATCAATTATCAATTTTTTACAGACTTAGATTCCGTAATTATTCTTTTTTTGTTTTCTCTCTCGCGAAAAAAAACTCGCTTAAGGATCAAAAAATTTTTATTTTGCACCACCTCCCGAAAAGTAGAGAGTAACGTTATTTAGTGCCCCGAGTGAACGTGGGAGGGTACCTTTAATATTTTTTACGTTAATTTTTAACGTGATTGTAGCAAAAAATCGTTCAAAGCCTATAGGAAATGGTGGTCGGTCTGGTTGTTTTTTTAATTATTTTTGTTTAGTTACCTAAAAAAATTATTTTTATAGAAAACTGCAATTTAAAGAAAAACAACCAAAATAATAATAGCTATAATAAATAATTGTTGCCCTCAAAAAAAAAAACTCGCTTAAGTGATACGAAAAATTTGATTTGCAAACATCTCCGAGAAGTAAAAATGCTTACCTGTTATTTTTGTGCCCGAATCGGAATTGTAAGTGGGGACCTTAAGATTCTTTTACGTCGGAATTTATATAAGGAATTGCATATTCAGGTATTCACTATTCATTAAATGTTTGTTTTTCTTATTTGTTTTTAATCTTTTCCTAATTTTTCATCATAACTTTATCCGTAGTTTTTTTCGTTTTTTTCCTCTTTACGTGATTATTTATATTAGCGAGTTGCATATTCAGGTATTTTCACATATCATAATTGCTTCATTTCTTTCTATGTCTTTAATTTTTCCTAATTTTCATACATAACTTATCCGTGAACTTTTCGTTTTTCCTCAAAAATACGGATAGCTGGAGTTTCGTAATTACCTAGCAGATCCATACGGAGCCGGATCAATCGAGCGGGTTTCCTTCTACGGCCGTCAATATAATATTGAATGGACGTTTCTCGATTACCCCATAAAAGCGACGCTCGAACGCAATTATTAAACGGCCAATATTTCAGGTCCATGAACTATCGTGATTAGCGTCGCATGTATCATTAGTTACTATATAGTTGACGTTTTTCATTTCGTGTACCGCTTTAATAAGTTCCGAAGTGAGTATAGGTTTAAAATTTGGAAAAAAGAAATACATTTTTCTCGAGGTCGACTTTTTGGAGAGGATTTTGATATAGACCTTTTGAGTTATTAAACGGGTTCTCCGATGAAAACCGTCACTATTGGAAGCCTATTTATTACGAGTTCTTAGTCTCAATCGGTTAGAAAACTAGAATTTCTTAAAACGCCTATTAGCGTCATTTATTTGGGCTTTACGAAACGCTCCGAACTATATGACGGAGGACGTTTTCGAGCGTAAATCGGGGCGGCTTCGTGCAATATGTTTTTATTATGTTTTTTTAATTTAGGTTAACCTCTAAAAATTATTCTCTCGTCAGAAAAATGATTTAAGGAAGCACTAAAAACCTATAAAAAAAAATTAATAAAATTAAATGATAAAAGAACTAATTCATAAACCTCAATTAAGAATTAAGAAGAATTAAGGACGAAGAAAAAAAATTAAATATCAACAAGCAGCGTCGCTAATCAATCTTTACAGACGTTAGGTTTCCGAATTTTTTTTTTTGTTTCTTCTCGGAAAAAAACTTGCTTAAGGGAAACAAAGAGAATTATTTTCAGCGCCATCTCCGGAAAGTATTAGAGTTAACATCCGTTATTTACGTGGCCGGAAGGTGAAACCGTAAGGAGCGGTACCTTTAATATTTTTTTTTACGCTAATTTTTAATGTGTAGCAAAAAATCGCTCAAAGCCAATAATATGCAAGAAACTAGATATCTAGTTAGTTATCATTAATTTTTGTTTTAGTTAACTGAAAAAAAAAATGTTCATAGAAGCATGAATTTAAGAAGAATTTATTAAAAATAATAATATAGTATAGATAAAGTACACTTGCCCTCGAAAAAAACTCGCTTAAGGAACGAAAAAAATTTATTTTTGCAACATCTCCCGAGAAGTAACAATGTCTACGTTCATTTTTTGCCGCCGATTCGAAGCGTAAGTTGGGCGACCTTTAAGATTTTCCTTTACGTCGCATATTTATATTAGGAATTGATATCAGGATTATTCACATACATTAATTGGTTTATTTTTTCCATGTTCGTAATTTTCCCTTAATTTTTCATCATAACTTCATCCGTGAACTTAACTTTTCGTTTTTTTTCCTCAAAATACGATAGTGACGTTTCGTAAATTCCGAGACGATACTCGGAATCAATCGAGGCCGGGTTTCCTCTACGCGTCACTATAATATAATGACGTTTCTCGATTACCATAAAAACGACCTCGAACGATCAAACGGCCAATATTTTCAGGTATGAACTATCGTTAAGCGTATTAATTATTATATTAGTGACGTTTATTCTGTACCGTTTATAAAAGTTCCAAGGTTATAAGGTAAATTTTAAAAAAAAATTTCCAATTTTCGAGTCGACTTTTTGGACAGCGATTTTGATTTAGACCTTTTGAGTTATGTAAACGGTTCCGATGAAACGTCCTACTTTGGAACTATTATTACGCTTAAAGACGTCTAAGCGTAAAAATGGATTCTAAACGCGTAGAGTCATTTATTTTGGGCTTTTACGAAACGTCACTATATGACGAGGACGTTTCCGAGGCAAATGATTGGTGTCTTGCAATATTTTTATTATTTTTTTTAATTTAGTTACCTCTAAAAAATTATTTATCGTGAAAATGGAATTTAAGGGAGACTAAACTATAAAAAAAAATTAATATAAATTTAAATAACTTGATAGATCATGATAAATAATTAAGAATTAAGAAAAATTAAGAACGGAAAAAAAAAAAAAAAAAAAAAAAGGAAATACTTTTTTTTATCAATTCCTTACAGACTTAGATTCCGTAATTATTTTTTTTTTGGTTTGTCTCTCGGGAAAAAATAACTCGCTTAAGCCGAACAAAAAAAATTATTTCCACCACCTCCCGAAAGTAGAGAGTAACGTTTATTTAAGTGCCCGAGTGAACCGTAGGAGGGTAACTTTAATATTTTTTTACGTGCTAATTTTAAAGGTTGTAGCAAAAATCGCTCAAAGCCTATAGGAAATGTGGCGTCTTACGTTTTTTTTAAATTATTTTGTTTAGCTTACCTAAAAATTATTTTTATGAGAAGAGTGAATTTAAGGGCAGACTAAATTAAAAATAATAATAGTTATAGATAAAGTACACTTGCCTCGAAAAAAAAACTCGCTTAAGAACGAAAAATTTATTTTGCAACATCGCCCGAGAAGTAAAAAGTTACGTTTATTTTGTGCCACCGATTCGAACGTAGTGGGACCTTTAAGTTTCTTTAACGTCGATATTTATTATAAAGGAATTGAGTATCAGGATTCACTAGGTAATTGATGTTAGGACATTCACTGTCAAATGAAGTGTTGATAAGGTACATGATCAAAATGTATCCGTGAACTTTTCGTTTTTTTCTCTTTACTTGATATTTATATTAGAGTTGATATTTCAGGTATTCACCATATCATTAATTGCATTTTTTTCTATTCTTAATTTCCTAATTTTTCATCATAACTTCATCCGTGAACTTTTTGTTTTTTTCCTCAAAAATAGAAATGACGTTTCGTAATTACCTAGACGATCCTCGGAGGGGATCAATCGCGAGGCCGGGTTTTCTCTACGGCGTCAATATAATATAATGACGTTTCTCGATTACCATAGAAACGACTCGTACGATTCAGGGTAATATGTTCAGTTATGCCCTAGCGCTAAGCGTATTAATTATGTTTATAGTAACGTTTATTCTGTACCGTTTAAAAGTCGAAGTTAAAGCGTTATATTTTGAAGAAAAAAAATTTCAATTTTTTTCGAGGTCGACTTTTTTGGAAAGCGATTTTGAATTAGACCTTTTCAGTTATAAACGGGTAACCGATGAAACGGCACGTATTGGAACTTAATTTTTCGCTTAACGAGGTTCTAAGCGTAAAATATGGATGTTTTAAAACGCGGTAGAGTCATTTAATTTTTTGCATTATGAAACGTCACTAATGGCGACGACGTTCGAGGTAAATGCGGCGTCGTGCAATATTTTAATTTTTATTTTTAATTCCAAGTATACCTCTAAAAAAAAATTATCGTAGAAAATTGAATTTAGGGAGACTAACTATAAAAAAATATTAAGAATAAGTAAAATATTAGTTAACACGATGAAAATAATTAAGAATTTAAGAAAAAATAAGAAAGAAGAAAAAAAATAAATATCCAATATGTGAATAACTGATTATTATCAAATCTTTACAGACTTAGATTCCGTAATTATTTTTTTTTTTTGGTTTTTCTCGGGAAAAAAAAACGCTTAGGGAACAAAAAATTTATTTTGTACCATTCGCCCGAAAAGTAGAGAGAAAACAGAATTTCGTTGATAAGTCTATCGTAGGACGCCAGCTTCAAGTAACTTTTTACGTTTAATTTTTAATATATAGAAAAAAATCGCTTCAAAAAGCCTATAGGAAATGGGCGTCGTGCGCTCTTCTGTTTAAATATTTTTGATTCCGTTTCCTCTAAAAATTATTTTTTCATAGAAAACTAAATTTAAGGGAGACTAAATTAAAAAAAATAATAATATAGATAAAGTACACGAAAGAAAAATTTATTTATCGCTCAAAGCCTATAGGAAATGGGCGTCGTGCGTTGTTTTTTTAATTATTTTTTGTTTAGTTACCTCTAAAAATTATTTTTCATAGAAAACTGAATTTAAGGGAGACTAAAGTAAAAAAAATAATAAAAATAAAGATAAAGTACACTTGCCCTCGAAAAAAAAACTCGCTTATGCGAACGAAAAATATTTGCAACATTCCCTAAAAGTAAAAAAAGTTACGATTATTTTGAGCCCCGATCGAAGCGTAAGTGGGGACTTTAAGATTTTTTTAAGCAGATATTTATATAAAAAAATTCATTCAGGTATTCACTTATCATTAATTGTTTATTTTTTCTATGTTCTTAATTTTTCCTAATTTTCACATTACAAGTTTCAGTGAACTTTCTTTTTTTTCCTCAAAAATACGATAGTGACGTTTCCTAATCACCAATTTCCGAGACGATCCTCGGAGGGGATTAAATCGAGGACGGGTTTCCTCTACGGCGTCGTCACTATAATATAATGACGTTCTCGATTACCATAAAAACGACTTCGAAACGATCAAACGGCAATATTTTATCGTTTAAGCGTATTAATTTATTAGATATAGTTGACGTTTTATTCTGTACAGGTACATAAGCGAGGTATAAGTTAAAATTTGCAAAAAAAAAAAATCAATTTCCCGTCTTAAACTATTTTCCGAGAGCGATTTTGATTTAGACCTTTTGGAGTTATAAACGGTTTCGATGAAACGTCACTATTGGGAACTAATATTACGCTTAACGACGTTCTAAGCGATAAAAAATTGGGTCTAAAATGCGTAGAGTCATTTAATTTTGGGCTTTTTACGAAAACGCCACTATATGACGCAGCGTTTCCGAGGTAAATGCGGCGTCGTGCAATATTTTTTATTTATTTTTTTAATTTTTAGTTTAACCTCTAAAAATTATTAAATCGTAGAAAATGGAATTTAAGGGAGACTAAACTATATAAAAAAATATTAATATAAATAATATAGTATAGATCATGATAAATAATTAAGAATTTAAGAAAATAAGAACGAAGAAAAAAATAAATATCCAATTATGTGAAAACTTTATTATTACAATTCTTTACCAGACTTTAGATTCCGAATTAATTTTTTTTTTTTTTCGGTTCTTTTGGGAAAAAAACCGCTTAAGGAACAAAAAATTTATTTTGCACAATCTCCCGAAAAGTATACCTGAATACCATTTCTTTACAGACTTAGATTCCGTAATAAATTTTTTTTTTGGGTTCTCTCGAAAAAAACTCGCTAATAAGGAACGAAAAATTTATTATAGGCACAATTCCGAAAAGTAGAGGTGACTTGTTATTCGTGCTCGAGTGAACCGTAGTAGGTACTTTTAATATTTTTTTTTACGTTAATTTTTAAAGTGTAGCAAAAAATCGCTCAAAGCCTATAGGAAATGGGGGCCGTGCGTAGTTTTTATAATTAATATTTGTTTAGTTACCTCTAAAAATTATTTTTCATAGAAAACTGAATTTAAGGGAGACGTAAATGTAAAATATAAGTAGTATAGATAAAGTACACTTGCCCTCGAAAAAAAACTCGCTTAAGGAACGAAAAATTTATTTTGCAACATCTCCCGAGAAGTAAAATGTTACGTTATTTTGTGCCCCGATCGAAGCGTAAGTGGGGACCTTTTAAGATTTCTTTACGTCGATATTTATATTAGCAATTGATATTCATTTATTCACATATCATTAATTGTTTATTTTTGCTATGTTCTTAATTTTTCCTAATTTTTCCTCATAACTTCATCCGTGAACTTTTCGTTTTTTTCCTCAAAATACGATAGTGACGTTTCGTAATTACCTAGACGATCCTCGGAGGGGATCGATCGAGGCCGGGTTTCCTCTACGGCGTCACTATATTATAATGACGTTTCTCGATTACCATAAAAACGACCTCGAACGATCAAACAGCAATATTTTCAGGGATGAACTATCGTTAAGCGTATTAATTATTATTATAGTGACGTTTATTCTGTTCCGTTTATAAGTCGAAGGTATAAGTTAAAATTTGAAGAAAAAAAATTTCAATTTTTTCCGAGGTCGACTTTTTGGAAAGCGATTTTGAATTAGACCTTTTGAGTTATAAACGGTACCGATGAAACGGCACTATTGGAACTTATATTACGCTTAACGAAGTTCTAAGCGTAAAATATGGATTCTAAACGCGTAGAGTCATTTATTTTTTGCCTTTATGAAACGTCACTATATGGCGACGACGTTTCCAAGGTAAATGGGCGTCGTGCAATATTTTTAACTTTTATTTTTAATTCAGTTACCTCTAAATTTTATTTATCGTAGAAAATGGAATTTAGGGGAGACTAAACTATTAAAAAAAATATTAATATAAATAAATATAGTATAGATTTTGATAATTAATTAAGACATTAAGAAAAATTAAGAACGAAGAAAAAAAAGAATAACTGATTATTATCAAATCTTTACAGACTTAGATTCCGTAATTATTTTTTTTTTGGTTTCTCTCGGGAAAAAAACCCGCTTAAGGAACAAAAAATTTATTTTGCACCATCGCCCGAAAAGTAGAGAGTAACGTTATTTCGTGCCCCGAGTGAATCGTAGGAGGGAACCTTTAAGATTTTTTTTACGTTAATTTTTAACGTGTAGCAAAAAATCGCTCAAAGCCTATAGGAAATGGGGGGCCGTGCGTAGTTTTTTTAATTAATTTTTGTTTAGTTAGCTCTAAAAATTATTTTTCATAGAAAACTGAATTTAAGGGAGACTAAATTAAAAAAAATAATAATATAGATAAAGTACACGAAAGAAAAATTTATTTATCGCTCAAAGCCTATAGGAAATGGGCGTCGTGCGTTGTTTTTTTAATTATTTTTTGTTTAGTTACCTCTAAAAATTATTTTTCATAGAAAACTGAATTTAAGGGAGACTAAAGTAAAAAAAAATAATAATATAGATAAAGTACACTTGCCCTCAAAAAAAAACTCGCTTAAGGAAGGAAAAAATTATTTTGCAACATTTCCCGAAAAGTAAAAAGTTACGATATTTTGAGCCCCGATCGAAGCGTAAGTGGGGACCTTTAAGATTTCTTTACGTAGATATTTATATTAAGAATTGATAATCAGGTATTCACTTATCATTAATTGTTTATTTTTTCTATGTTCTCAATTTTTCCTAATTTTCATCATACCTTTTTCAGGGAACTTTTCTTTTTTTTTTCAAAATACGATAGTGACGTTTCCTAATCACCGAGACGATCCTCGGAGGGGATCAATCGAGGCCGGGTTTCCTCTACGGCGTCACTATAATACAATGACGTTTCTCGATTACCATAAAAACGACCTCGAACGATCAAACGGCAATATTTTCAGGGATGAACTATCGTTGGGCGTATTAATTATTATTATAGTGACGTTTATTCCGTACCGTTAATAAGTCGAAGGTATAAGTTAAAATTTGAAAAAAAAAATTTCAATTTTTCCCGAGGTCGACTTTTTGGAGAGCGATTTTGATTTAGACCTTTTGAGTTATAAACGGTTCCAATGAAACGTCACTATTGAAACTATTATTACGCTTAATGACGTTCTAAGCGTAAAAAATGGCCTAAACGCGTAGAGTCATTTATTTTGGGCTTCACGAAAGTCACTATATATGACGAGGGACGTACCGAGGTAAATGGGTGTCGCAATATTTTTTTTTTTACCTCTTTAGTTACCTCTAAAAATTATTTATCGTAGAAATGGAATTTAAGGAGACTAAACTATAAAAAAAATTAATATAAATTAATATAGTATAGATCATGATAAATAATTAAGAATTTGAGAAAAATTAATAACGAAGAAAAAATAAATATCCAATATGTGAATAACTTATTATTAGCAATTCTTTACAGACTTAGATTCTAAGGAACGAAAAATTTATTTTGCAACATCTCCCGAGAAGTAAAATGTTGCCCCGATCGAAGCGTAAGTGGGGACCTTTAAGATTTCTTTACGTCGATATTTATATTAGGAATTGATATTCAGGTATTCACATATCAATAATTGTTTATTTTTTCTATGTTCTTAATTTTTCCTAATTTTTCTTCATAACTTCATCCGTGAACTTTTCGTTTTTTTCCTCAAAATACGATAGTGACGTTTCGTAATTACCTAGACGATCCTCGGAGGGGATCAATCGAGGCCGGGTTTCCTCTACGGCGTCACTATAATATAATGACGTTTCTCGATTACCATAAAAACGACCTCGAACGATCAAACGCGTCGCCATAAAGTGACGTTTCGTAAAAGCCCAAAATAAATGACTCTAC
>JABUQX010116037.1:17500-26340 GCA_015478945.1 Trachelipus rathkii | reverse complement strand
TTTTAAGAGTTAATAGCAGTCAAGTCTTATGAATGGGAGTATTTTGCAAGGGGGGGGGAGCATCATGTTGATAGGAAGAGTACTGCTGCGTGATTTCTTGTTCCTTATATGTGCGGGGGGGGGGGGCAGCTGGATGCGAGGGGTGACCTATTGAGTGTGATTTACTGCAAAATTGACAACCCATCATGTCAAGGTGGGCTTTTAAGGGGAGAATTTTTGTTTCAGTTAGTAGATGATGGGTAGATGTGGAGGGAAGGGAGCCTGTTATTAACCTGAGGGCTTTATTTTGCACGGTTTCTAATTTCTGAATATTGGATTGTAATAGTGTGGGAGCCCAGGCAGGTGATGCCTAATTTAAAAAGGAGTGAAAGTATTGTCTTATTCTATTGTGAAAGTTGTAAAAGTTTCTTCATCTTGGCCAAAGTTTGTTGCAGTTACTGTTTTCAGTTTATTTAATTTATTGTTGATGGGGGGGGGGGTGAATGTCATATGTGTATCAATGGTCAAACCTAGGATGGTAGTTTGTTTGTTGAGAGGCGGGGGTGGAAGGGTATTGTTTGATAGGAATATTGCTGGGTGGGTGTTAGATTCTCTTCTGTCTTGGGTGAGTAAGGTCAATAGTCTATTTTTTGAGGTGATGCAGTCATTTTCTGTTCTATCCTTTATTTAATATTTACTACTTTTCTATACGTTTTCAGCGTTCAGAACAATCCAAACGGTGCTAATATAAACATTATAGCTGATCTTTATGCCGAGGTTGTTGGTGTTTTGGCTCAGACTCGCTTCCAGTGCGTTCGCAGGCGGTTCATGGCGGACTTGAAAGAACAAAGGTTAAAAGAAGCTTCTGCTCACACTACTACACAGAGTATTACGTCTCTTCTTATGGGGATGAAATTCTTTAGAGTTAAGGTAATAATAAAGAAGATAATTTTGGAATAACGGCTTATTAGTATCCAAAATTTTTATGTAAGTTGAAAAAGTTTTTACAGGAATAGAGGCTACAGAAGAATGTTTACCTTTTTCAATACCTTGATTTTTTTTTCATATTATTATTATTATTATTATTATTATTATTATTATTATTATATTATTATTATTATTATTATTATTTAAATTTATTTATGTTATGTATTATTATTTATTTATTTATCAATGTTATAAATATTTTTTGCTAAATAAAGATTGCCTAATTTATTATTATTTTTATTATATTATTATTATTATTATTATTATTATTATTATTATTATTATTATTATTATTATTATTATTATTATTATTATTATTATTATTATTATTATTATTATTATTATTATTATTAAATATTTTATTTCAGATGGTACCTATTGAGGAATTTGAGGCTTCTTTTCAGTTCATGCAAGAGTGTGCACAATACTTTCTTGAAGTTCGTGACAAAGATATAAAGCATGCATTGGCCGGGCTCTTTGTTGAAATTTTGGTACCTGTTGCTGCGGTAAGAAAATATGTGAATATCGATACCATGTCGATAGGTATCGATATATCGATGTTTCAATATGTTGATTATTAGATTTTAGTATACTTTTCTTTGTCTTTAATAATTCTTTCAGTTGCCTGTGTTTAATATTTGTGAAAAAGCGTGAATATCGATCCCTTTTCGAAGGTATCGATATATTGATATATATCGATTTTTTGTTTCGATATATCGATTTAAAATTGTTATATTCATTTATTTAAAAGATGTATATATGGCTTTAAAATTTTAAAATAATATTTATGAATACTTTCCTAATAGTTTTGATTTAATTTAATTTATTTATTGTCTTAGCAGACAGTAAGGAACGAAGTAAATGTAATATAGTTTTTATTTATTTTAATTTTATTTTCTCTAAATTTATTAACAGAGTGAAAAACTAGTTACTTCATATATATTTATTTTGATTTAATTTAATTTAATTTAATTTTTCGTAACAGACGGTAAAGAATGAAGTAAATGTTCCTTGCTTGAAGAACTTTGTGGATATGCTTTACTCCACCACTCTTGATATGGCCACAAAGAACAAACACCGTCTTGCTATTTTTCCCCTCGTAACGTGTCTTTTGTGTGTATCTCAGAAGACATTCTTCTTATCGAATTGGCATTATTTTCTTGCTATGTGTCTCCAACACCTGAAAAATAGAGACCCCAAAATGTCTAGAGTTGCCTTAGGTAAGTATATGAAAATGATGTTTCTAAATGTCTTTCTATGATTAATATGTAATTAACATGCAAAAAAAAATAAAAAATTTAAATTTTGTCTAGAGTTCCTTTAGGTTTACAAGAAATATATGAAATTGATGTTGGCGTGATGTTTCTAAATGTTTTATGATTGATATGTAATTAACATGTAAAAATCAATGTTTAGTTTCCTTAAGTATGAAGTATATGAAAAAGATTTTGAGTTGATGTTTATTAATGTTTTATGATTAATATGTAATTAACATTCAAAAAAAAAAAAAAAAAAAGGTTTAGTTGCCTTGGGTAAGAATTAATATTTATGTATGAAAATGATGATGGTTGATGTTTTAAATTTTATATTTTATTAGGTAAAATTTTTATATTTTATTAACATGCAACAAAAAATATAACTTAAAATTAACCAAGAATCACACAGTAATTAATACTAAGGAATGACTCATATTCCTTTCCAGAGTCGAGGACTTAACTCATTGGGCTAATGTAACACATGCAAAATGTATTATTATACGACACTTGTTTATGTTTGTGTAGAGTGTTTTGGTTTATGAAGATTGAATTCTTTTTTTCTTGAATTAATTTCAAATCGAGAACTTTAGTAATTTATCCTTAATACCTTTGTATTAATACTCTTTCAGTAATTTAAACATTCCTTTCTTTATGAATTATAAAAATTATCCGAGGCTGCATATAAATATAAACTGAATTTGAATTTTTTTTCTAAATTTTAACCTAAACAAAAATAAAAATAAAAAACATATTTCATAAAAAAGTAATTAGCTAATAAAAATAAATATTAATTAATTAATTAATGGTGACTACTACCATAAATGTTTGTTCATTCTATCCCTTAAAGCGAAGTGAAAATTAATAAATAAAAACGCAAGATTTTTTAGTCTGAATAAAGTTAAAAATAAAGTAATATAAATAGTCATGCAATTTCATGTATTCATTTATACACATGACCATTTACACAGGCAGCTTGAGAATTATTTTTTAAAATTTTATGTTCACATTTAGCTGGAATGGGAATTTTTAAACTTATCATACATTGGAATGTAAAAAAATATCGTTATAATAACGTTATAATCGTTATACATAACGGTGCGTGCGTGAGTACGCGCGCGTGAACGAACTGTTACAAAGGGGTGGGGGGTCTCATTTCTATTGCGTAACTCTTCAAAGCAACATTTTTTTCGTTTGCATTTATTATATAAGAGTACGACTGGCACGTTACTTTGTCTTTTCCATGGCAAGAGCCTATTGACTTTGTGTTTAATTCTGCCATCTGACGAATATTATGGCAGAAAATGTGCTTGGGCGTAAGCTCTACTCTAATCTTTCGAGTTTCGCCCAATGACAAATCTACATAAAAAAAAATTTTTTTTTTTTACTCCTATGCGATTCGGTTTTGGATGAAATTTGGGGTATTGGGTTGGGTTATCTTGTGTCCAAAGTTCACTTATGTTAGTAAAAAGTTCGTAGCACTTACAATTTTTGATTTATGGGGGTCCAAAGTTTGGGGTCTTGCTTCACCCCCGATTTTCAAAGCCATATAGCTTTCTTAATTGTTTACAATATAACCTTAGCAAAATATATATCATTGAAATCAGCTAAGAGAGAGAATTCAATGATACAAAAATCATTTTGATATGAAAAGCCTAAAAAAATATATTGGAAATTTGGAATATAAATATTTCCATAACTTTGATCACTCCCTTGGAAAATAAAAATATAAAATTTATAAAAGTTTTATTTAACTTTGATCTTTTATTTATCTTATGAAGTCATAAAATAAGTGGGCAAAATTAAGGAATTTTTTTTTTAATAACTAAATAGAAAAGTGATGTGTAACAGCTGTAAGCTCTACGTTTTTTTTTTACTTGCGCAATTGAATTTAGTACCCAAGATTACCTATACACCAAATTTCATAAAAATCTGTAACGGGTAGTGTAACCCTGTGTATGTCTGTCATGGAATTCCCCCCTTTATGAAACATTTAAGACCAATTTTATATATTATGGTGTGGATTATATAACTTATGAATTATATACCCTTCATTTATATTACAGAATCATTATTTCGTTTGCTCTGGGTTTACATGATTCGTATCAAATGTGAAAGTAATTCTGCTACCCCTCTTCTTAATCTATTTATTACTAG
The DNA here is from genome assembly GCA_015478945.1 of Trachelipus rathkii. Taxonomy (NCBI): domain Eukaryota; kingdom Metazoa; phylum Arthropoda; class Malacostraca; order Isopoda; family Trachelipodidae; genus Trachelipus; species Trachelipus rathkii. The sequence continues at coordinate 21,964 of JABUQX010116037.1, read as the reverse complement.
AGACATTGCTCTTCCAAAGTCTTTAATCGCAAAGTCTACCTCTGAAAAGAGCTCTAAATATTTTTGTGAAATCAATCAAATTTATAGCACAGTATTTATTATTATTAATTATTATATATTATTATTTATTATTATATTATTATTATTATTATTATTATTATTATTATTATTATTATTATAAGATGCACAAAAAGGCTAACGTTTTTCTTTTCTTTAGGAACGCCTTGATTTTGCTATGCGAGAAATCATATTCGATTTATTATCAGTTGGAAGACAGATCAAAATAATGCTTACTCCAGAAAGAATGTCTATCGGTTTAAGAGCCTTTCTTGTTGTGGCGGATAATTTACAACAGAAGGAAGGGGATCCTCCGATGCCGAGGACTGTCGGAGTTCTTCCCTCAGGAAATACACTTAGGGTTAAGAAAACTTTCCTTAACAAGGTAATATTCAATTTTAGTTTATTTTACTTCTTCATGTATTTTGAACATGTATTTTGTTTTAATTTTGTCTTGCTTTTAACTACAATTGAACTGGAATTTGATACCACTTAGATAATTTAAAAAGGGTTGTGTAGTTGTCGAAATTTGAAGACCAATTTAACTAAACTAGTTAACCAATCTTCAACTTTTAATGTAAATGTGAATTTGATATCACTTGAATGATTTAAAACTGAGATTATGCAGTTGTTGAAATTGAAGGACCAACATCACTACACTGCAGTTAACCAATCTACAAGTATTAATTCAAATAATTATAATATAAAAATTTCAGATGCTCACCGAAGACACTGCTCGAAATATTGGTATTTCAGCTTATTATCCATTGGTTCGAAAATCTTTCAATGATATTCTTAAAGCTCTCGACAGTCAATTTGGTAAACCACTGATGATGACTAACACTCAAAATATAAACAAGGTATAATGCTTTATAATTTTTACGTATAAATATTCTTTATGATTGAAATGTAAAAGTAATATAGACGGGGAATTGGAACCGTATTGTTCATGATCAGCTGTTAAAAAAATTTATTATTATTATTATTTTTTTTTGAGTACTTGTTTAGGTATCGTCACTACACATAAATAGCTGAGATACTGAGTTGCAAAACTAACGTTTAATTTTAAGTTTTAATTGTAATTTTCAGTACCCAGCATCCGGTCAGTCGGAATTTTCTTAAAAATTTTTTTTTTTTTTTTTTTAAATTTCATTAAATATCTGAATATCCTAGTTTCATACAGAATAATCCATTTATTAGTTTTAGATTTAATTTCCTTATAACTATTGGAAATAATGTTATACTGTACTTATATAGTAGATGTATAATAATCATAGGATTTTTCTTTTCTTTTACTGATATATTCTTCTAACAAATCCTTTAGATTTTTAACATTTAATTGCATTTGATATTGAAGTTTATGGATCTTGATACTTTTAGTGAATTTACTTGCAGTTTGTACTATTATGCAAGAGATTTTTATTTTAATCGTGATATATTTTATTTTTTTATGAGTATTAATTAAAAAATATTATGCTGAACAAATATGAAAAGTACATTAAAAATATAATAGATAATAACATAGTTCAATTTTTCAAAAAATATATTGAAGCTGAAAATTTATTATTTTTTTTTACTCCTTATCTAATTTTTATGAAATTTTCAAAGCAGATTTGTTTGGTGAGTTACAAAACATTGAATTAGAACATTTTTTTTTGCTGTATACCTAACCGTATGACATCTGGTTCCAGTTTTAATTGCCGATTTTGAGTGTCTCTAATTCAGAAAAAAACATAATATAGTTAATTTTATCATTATCTGGCAGAACGTTGATAATATTGTCAAAATTCAACATTTGTTCTTATTTAATTTATTTATTTGTTTTTATTTTTCATCCGATTTCATGAAATTTTTAGAATAGGTAGAATCAGATAGGTTACGCAACTAACTTTAAGTTAGGGCGTGTCCAAACTATTTCATATAAAAAAAACCATACCATATACCAAACCTTTTTATCTCTGAGCATGTCATTATACTTGCTATTAAATTGGTCATATCGTCCCCAGAGGTAAAAATTCTTTCCTCTTTATTACCGATTTCTGAAAATATTGAAAATTAATTAAAGTTTGTAGCTTCATCAAGCAATATGCAGCTCAAATGAACATGCCATTAGATTAAATTTTGGACTTCTTTCAATGGAGTTTCCCCAACCTTTTTTAAATTCTTTTTATCATTTTATTGGCAGGACAGATCAATCAATCAATTTTCGTGTGAAAATCTATAAAGAATTAAATCAAAATGTTAAATAGTGCTATAATTTGCAAAGTCCTTATATGCAACAAAATTACCAGCTTATTTTCCCCATATTTACTGTGGTAAAGTTTGTATCTTTTAAGGAACCAGATGAAATGATAACTGAGAAAAGGAAACCAAAGATTGATCTATTTAGAACATGTTTTGTTGCTGCTATTCCCAAGAATTATTCCTGGATGGAATGTTCAGGTCAAGAATTTAGTAGATCTCTTATCAAGATCAACGTTCATATGGATGAGGAATTTAAGGGCTTTAGCCTTTCAATCTCTGCAGAATTTTTAATAGAAAAATTAGGAATTTTAAAATTCTTTTTTCCAATTATAATTTTTAAAGAAAATAATTTAAAAAACATAGATAAAATAAAGAACAAAAATTTAAAAAATTATTTTAAATAAAAAAAAAAAAAAGAAAAAAAAATTTCTTGGTTAAATAAAATTTCTAAGCGCCAAGCCTTTCCAACAAGTTATGTGGTAACGCCATTCGCTCTTGGATAGACTATACCTCCCAGATATAATAAATAAAAAAGATTTAAAAAAAAAAATAGCAGAATAAAAGATAAAAAAAAAGAAAAAAAAAATTAATATTTCAAATTATTATTAACCGACTACACCTTATAAAAAAAAAAAAAGTTCAATTCCCTATATAAAAATAATTATTAGAAGCTCTTCTAAAAAAAATTTTCAAAAGTAATAAAATCAGAAAAAATATAAAAATAAATAAGCTAGGATAATGAGTTAACCAATTTCCTAGTTTTTTATAAAAAATTAACTCTCTCAGAAAATGGAGACTATGATGTTGTTTACGGTAAATAAGTTTTGTGCTATTATATTTAACGTGTTACATTTTACAATGTGGTGCATATAATTATCATATTTCAAAGTTTACATTATTTTAATAACTTTAATTGTTTGAATCTTACTTTAAGGCCAGTTGTTTTTGTCTACAGAATTTATTGCATAAAAATAAAACATGAAATTAGTTGGTAATATAACCCACGTTGATAGCTTTTGATTATTTAAATACTTTATAAAATATAAATGTAGCTGAATGAATAGTCATAGTTACTTCCCATATTGTATTTTACTTATCGTAATTGAACTTTTAAGTTTGTCTACTACTGTTAACGATATAATATAATATTCTTTAATATATTAATTTTAGGAAAGAAAAAAGACAAGTTGTCTTAGATGTATCAGTACTAATAGTCTATAAAAATTAGACCATAAAAAATTCTTGCATTATTGTATTGCTTTTTTTAAAAAAAGTTCTGAAAAATATTGTAAATATGTCTTAGGTTTAGAATGTAAATAGCAATATATTTTGATTTGTATTTCTTTTTTTAATAATTTTCTTTACTGTCTCCATTGTGTAGGCTTTATTCAGTTTCTTGTAATAACTAAGATTGTTAAGTGATACGACAAAGCCTCATGCTTCTTGACAATGGCCTGAGATGGTCCTTCAACATCACGTTTTGACTGCATGGCAAATGTCTGCTTTAAACCTCTAATATATCGTGTTCTCTCCAATGAGAGAATCGCTGCAGGAAACTGAAGCTACTTGCACATTCATCTCAATCCTACAGTTTGCCAGGATTAAGAACACTCGAATAGGAAGAAAATATGAAAGACAAGTGCTTTTTGATGAAATGTAATAATTCGTATTGCAGTTCAGTTTATGGGAAACCCCCTCACATCTGATTAATATGGTACTGACCCAACGACCATTAACCATGAATAACTCAAACACTTACAGGAGGTTAAAGCATAATAAATCGGCAACAATTTCCCCCTAGTTTATAAATTCACGAGAAATGATACATTACATATATGGAAGTTAGGTAAACTGTTGGTTTGGTAGAATTTAGGGTAATGTTAGGTTTTAGTTCAAAGGGTTAGGTTATATTAGATGAATATAGTAAATCTTTATCTCTGTTACGTATATATAACGAATTCTTTCTAGATACCCCAGTTCGTTTTCATATTTGCTAGATGGACTGCTCCGTTGAAAGTAAGTATGGTATTGTATATATTCTTATAAGACCGGACGGGCCCCTTCCGCTTTTTTTATTGCTTTGCCTGTTGGCCGCCCACGTCGTCCTCGTCGAGTGGCTGTTGCCATTTGAAAGAAGCTCAAACATGTTGAGGAACAGCACTA